>QLSS01000273.1:139889-166569 GCA_024372645.1 Trichomalopsis sarcophagae
AACTACTAAGTGTACCGTTGGAGCGTCTATTCTCTATAGTTGATCTAATTAAGAGTGATAATCGTAGCAAAGTGACCGGTGAGTATTTAATATGCTTGTATTTTTAAACTCACTTACAAAATTAGAATGGTCTATAAGAATTGAAT
Organism: Trichomalopsis sarcophagae; assembly: GCA_024372645.1. Classification (NCBI taxonomy): domain Eukaryota; kingdom Metazoa; phylum Arthropoda; class Insecta; order Hymenoptera; family Pteromalidae; genus Trichomalopsis; species Trichomalopsis sarcophagae. Next base: position 140,036 of record QLSS01000273.1, read on the forward strand.
TTAATATATTATTTATGCATATACATTGTGTAAACAAGTCTTACAATCACATCGGAGTCTTGCAGGCAAGAGAGAGTCCTAATTGTTAGTTATGATAATTCCCCAGAGTTTCCTAGACGACCAAAGAAATTGTTTATTACTATGTACAATTTATTAGAATTATCATCTCTACTGTAATAAAAAGTGAACAACAATTTTTCTAATGCATTGCAATAATTTTTGTAGAAGCCTACCTTATATATTATGGCATATTTTGTTTGTCACTCGATTTTTTTTTTTAATGAATAACTACTGTCGATACTTTTCGTCGATTCTATCGATACTTTTTAGAAATATCGATTCTCAGGCACCGATACATTTTCAAAGAATGGGCCATCTCTACCATAAACACTATTCATTTCTTGAATGTACACTACTAAATTGAAAATTTTAAAAAGATATTGCGTTAATGATAATGACTTTCATACTATTATATAATACATAATTTTAAATTATGCAACACAGAAATGTATTGATAGTAAGAAACTTATCTACGTGCAATACGTATCTCATTTATATCATGCACAGCAAATTCTAGAATGCACTGTTCATCACATACAGTAAATCTGCTAAATTTTTTATGCGCTTAGCTTGTATTTTAATAACCCGCTAATTAAATAACTGCATACAAAAAGAACAATTCGGTAAAATTGCGTAACAAAAGAAAAACTCACAGCTCTATTTTATACAGTACAGTAGCAACAGCGCCGGAATGTACACTGAATGAACTGTCAAAAAGGACCGTTGGCGTCGCTTTCTCTACACCCAAATTTCAAAAGCTATTGACCCGGCAGCTGAATTCGCACTACAAAGCATCGTACAATAGAGAAGGAGAGGGGGAACACGGTAGAGTCGATTTTATAGATGAGCAGAGCGTCGGTTTTAAATAAGAGCAGATGGTTCACCAAAATCATCTCAATGTACTTTTCCTAATAATTATTTTTGAAAACGGGCCAAAGAATTAAATTCCTTTGGTTCCGTTACCCCAAAACTAAAAAAAAAACAATCATTCGATTAGCTGTAGTAGATGCTGAGAAATGTTGGTGCAAATATAAATAACGTGCGCTACTCCTTCACTCGACTGCGAGAGCACGCTCGGCCACATTTCGCGAACTTTACAAGGGGATTTTGCACGCTTCCAAACATCTAATCCAAAAACCAAAATAAGCGTTTTATGGTGCGCGATGTAAACATCCTAAAACTTTTTTATTTAATTATAATCGGACTTACGGTAACGCATACAGGCCTGTCAGAAAAAAACGCACAGCGAACTTTCAATCGCGATTTTGAAAAAACTAATAATCCGACAGCACTCGCTCTTTGCAGACATAAAGAACTTGATAATCCTTAAGCTTTCCTACAATTTAAGTGCTCAGGCTCAAAAATTGACGAAACTATGAATTTTTTTTAAAAATTTCGGTTTTTCCGAATTTTCTCCGGATCTTATTATCCGATTGAAACGTTCAACCGCGCATTTTGTAGGCATTTTTATTCTCTACAAATCATCCTTCTTGGAGCAATCCAATTGCTCCATTAGATTCAGAGTTAGAATCAAAAAAGACAAAAATCGGTTTTTTTTTTATGCAATAAATTGTTAATAACTAACATATAGGCCATAATGCGAGCAAAAAACACATACCTGTTAATCTACTCATCATCTTTTATATAATCGCACAATCGGTTTGCTGATAGTTTTTTTGTCATCTAAAAATGCTCTACAGCTTGAACGATTTTATTCTTATTTCCGCTTACACGGCCTTAGCTTTAAATTTGATTTTAATTTTCTAAATCGCTTTTATTTGTATATGTTTTTATCGTGTATAGCAACGTGTGTAATATTTTTATTAATATCGTTTAAATTGTAATCTATAAAAAAACTAATTGCATCCATATGTTCATGTATCTGATTAAAATAATCTCTATCAATATTATTTGTATCGAATTCATCACTAATAGTAGAGGAATTTAATCTACTTTCAACGGGTAAATCATAAATATTTTCTATATCTTCTGAAGCTGCATTATCTTCTATGCCTAGAATTAAAAAAAAACAAAATATTCATCATTATATGGATTTTAAAAATTATTATAATGTATTTTATAAGCATAAAATGTAATTAAAACAGAAAATTCATGCTAGAAAAATTCAAAACAGCTTTATTATGGTTTTCGACTTGAACAGTAAATATTAATTACGTTTTTTTACATTAAAACTTTATGAAATTTGATAAGATCGATGCAAGTTAATAAATCTATCAACAAAAAATTGAATTTCTAATCAAAATACACAGTAATTTCTTAAAATAAAAACGCCTTTATAATTTTAATTGCATTTTATCGAATCTTAATAATAAAGAATCCAATTAAGCTTCCTCTCTTCAAATAGTCGATACAGACCGATTAAATTATTAATTGAATCCTAAGCTGTATCTAAATCCTATATTTTGCATAAGAACTAATTAAAAATTGATGGATTAGATGGAAATTGATAAAAATTGATAAATGTTATACAAAAACGGATAAGTAAAGTTGGTAGAAACAAATTGTTGGTATTAACCATCGACTTTTATTGTTGTTTTTCATTTTAAAATCTATCAACTCCTGTTGATTCTAATCCATTTTAATCAAGTCCTTATACAAAAAATAGGATTCAGAATTAGCATAAAATTCGTTCATAATTTAATTGATTCCTATCGACTATTTTTAGCAGGGACTGATCAAGTTCAAAAAATTTATTTTGTGCGAAGGGCGTAAAGTAGTCTTTTTAAGGCCGAGTGTAGAGTTTACGAAGGCAAGCTAGGCTGCAAAAGGAAAGAGCTATGCAGACATTTTGTCAAAAATAAAAGTGGCTCCGTCACTTAACATTCTGATAGAGCTTAAACGCACAAAAAAAAGTAAAAGTCTCGGAATTCCAAGAAGCAGTTCCAGCGGTACTAGTAAAAGGTGCCACAATAAAAGCACTCCAAGAAGAAGAAACCATTGATTACCTACCTAATCTAAAACCTAACCTAAAACCTATCTCAAAAGAGGAGGTACTATAAGCACGACAGAAGGAAATTGGCGAAGAGAATATCATAAAAATCTCTACGATAACATCTCTGCGAAAGACGTATGATGACACGCAGATTACAGTGATAAGGGTACCAGCTCAGAAAGCGGCTAAGATTACTAAGCTACAGAAGATGAGAATATGATGGGTCAACTGTAGGATCCGGCTGGCTAACCGCAAAAACTAGCCTCTTAGGTATTACAAATGCCTAGGTTTTAGCCATATGGGCAGAAACTATACAATAACTAAAGATAAAAGTAAACTTTGCTTTAAATGTGAAAAAGATTGGCACAAATCAAAATAGTATAAAAACCAACCCAATTGTGTACTCTGCAAAGGAGGCACAGATAAAAAGAGTGTCCACGCAGCTGGTAGCTATGCATGCCCAGTTTATCGAGCTGCAGTAGAAAACAATTCAGACAACTGTTAGACCGGCTAGTACAGGATGCTGTAGGAAGACAACCGTTACTGACAGCAGGTGATTTCAACGCCTAGGCAGTAGAGTATGGCAGCAAAAGGACAAGCGCTATTAAAAGCATTTGCCCTCCTTGACTTGGTCTTAGAGAACCAGGGATGTTCTTACACATTTTAAAGAGAAGACGTAGGGTTCATCATAGACCTCACGTTTGTCAACAGCTGCCTGATTGGCTTAGTTAGATTGTGGACGGTGAGCGATCATTACACAAATAGTGACCACCAAGTGATAATAATGGAGATAGGAAAACCAAAACGGAGATTTAACAGGAGTACAAGGACAAAAAGAGTTGGTCGGAAAACGAAGAATTATGGCAAATAGACATTTCGGCTGGCTCTAGAAGAAATGCAGCTGTTCAAATCAGCGAATGATAAGGTCGAGCAGGTAATAGGAAATATTACCCGAGCCTGCGACGCAACGATGCCGAGGAGGGCTAGACGACCGCCAGTATACTGGTGGGATGAAGAAATCGACGCTGCCTGCAGCGAGTCTCATTGAACCAGAAGGCGGGACAGCAGGCCAGGAAAAAAATACTACAAGACTAGTAGATGTCAAAAAGTAGTAGACGCTCGAAACAAAGATATGAAGGATGCTACACGGATACTCAAGAAAAAATTATAGCACAAGGTTGAGCTGGATTCCTGGTGGCGACCATACCAAGTAGTAAAGAAAAAGACAAAAGGGAGGTTTTATTCGCTTCTCTAAACGCCCGGAATTACTGGACCGTATTGTGACTACGCTGTTTTTCCTTCAACTGTAAGTACTTGCTATCCTTGAAGCGAAAGTAAATGACGAAATTATTTAAACAATTACCACAGAGGAACTACTGGCTGCATGCAAAAGTGTTGGGAACGACAAGGCTCCAGGCTTGGATGGCATATCCAATATGGCATTAAAACAAGCTATACAGACACGCCCCGATGTCTTTGCGGACCTGTACAATGCATGCCTCGAAGAAGGGACGTTTTCTAAGAACTGGAAGGAGCAACGCCTAGTACTACTACCAAAAGAAGATAAGCTACCTGGAGAAGCTGCCTCATACAGACCGCTCTGTATGATGATATTATGCGCTTTAAAATCTTGTTCGGAGTGTCCATGCTGGACACTCCGAACAAGATTTTAAAGCGCATAATTGGCGTTAGAATAAACCAAGTCATTCAAAAACCAGATGTATTAGACGAATATCAATACGACTTCCTGAAAAAAATGCTCCTTTCTTGAAACCGTAAGCTCAGTAGTCGACACCGCTAGAACTGCAATAGAAGGAAAGAGATAGAAAGGAGAAGCCATGAAGTACTGTGCCACTGTTACACTAGATGTTAAAAATGCGTTCAACTCAGCCAGCTGGCTCAAGATATACAAAGCACTACGAAAAAAGAGGTGCCTGCATGTATATGAAGGATTATGTCTGACTACCTGAAAGACAAAACCCTATTGTATCATACAGAGAATGGCATGAAAACCTATAAAGTAATCGAAGAGGTCCCATAAGGGTCAGTGCTTGGCCCATCTTTGTGCAACATCATGTACGATGAAGTACTCAGGCCAGAGCTACCCTAAGGGGCAAAGGTTGTAGGATTTGCAGATGACATGGCAGTACTAGTACAAGCAAAGCAAATGGAAGAGGTGACGAAAATCGCTAACAAGGAAGTGGGTGTAATCAACGATTGGCTAAAGCAGACTGGACTTATGCTTGCTAGCCTGAAAACAGAGGCTATGGACTACAGAGGCTATAAACATATCCTTATATCTAGTAGTTAAACATCGCTAAAAGCGAAAGGATTTGCTGTTCACATAAGGCACTCGCCGATATTTAAAGGTTCGATGATAAACACACACATAGACACACATACACACACGAAGTATGCAGATATTCAAATATTGTTGATAAATTCATTAAACTGTAATGGGGTAAGACTTGACGATGAGAGGAAACAGTCTTTTTTCCTGTTCTAATTATCGGTTGTGTTATTGGATGGTATTTTCAATATACTGACCATGCTTTATAGAAGTAATTCTTATTCTTATGAAACAGATCAATTTTTCAGATTCCTCAATTGCATAATCTGAATAAAACTACTCAATCGAATACCTTTATTGATCTGCTGCAGAAAAAAATAATGTTGAATTTTAATGACCATTGATTTGTGTATAAAAGATTTTAAGGATTATAATGATAATAACATATAAAATTTATATGTTAATAATACGATTAGAAAATAATAATCAACGGGACTTTTTTCGCAATAGCATTATTCCAGCTAAGGAAACAGACTAAATTATTTCTGATAAATGCTGCACTACGGGATACCACTTATTTAACATGGTGGGTCAGTATTTATTTTTTTCTGTTCCTTTTTGCATGTAACGGGCCTAATCTTCAGTCAAGGTAGTGGCAGCCCTACTGAAAAAATCAGACGACAGTTTGATAATCAGCTGATAATCATGCCAGATGCCAGCTGATTACTAGGTGAGTTCAGCTCAGTATTTATAATAAAGCTGATAGGTATAAATATCCGTTTATGTGAGATAAAATGTTAAAATTATAATGAGGTGATAATCAAGTGATAATCATTCAAAATTGGTAACCTTCAATATATTTATTATAAGTTGTTTAAAATAAGTAAAATTTATAAATTTCACATAATGATGGCCATTACTGGTGTTACCATCAGGATGATAACACGAAAACTCTGGCTGTGAGCTTCAATATTTTTGTTTTTCAATAATTGAATTTAAATAATAAAAATTTTGGAGCTCACAGCCAGAGTTTTCGTGTTATCATCCTGATAGTAACACCAGTGCTGGCCCTCATTATGTAAAATTTATAAATTTTACTAGTTTTAAACAATTTATAATAAATATATTAAAGATTACAAATATTGAATGATTAGCACCTGATCATCATTAACATTTTATCTCATATAAACGCATATTTATAACTATCAGCTTTGATAAAAATATTAAGCTGAAATCACCTAATAACCAGCTGACGTTTTGGCATGATTATCTACTGATTATCAGTTTATGGTCATCTGATTTTTTTCATTAGGAAGCACTTCCAATTGTCTAGCAGCTACGGCTATGCCGGACGTACGACAGTCCCGCCATCTACGACATGTTGTACGACACTTATGACGGGACAAGAAAGAACACACACTGTGTGCTCTCTCTTGAATTGATGTGCGCTTATCTAATATATTGTGCGTTAAAAGTATAAGCTAAAGTATTTTAGCAAATCAATAATTTTCATATTTTCCGTAAAAGCCATGAAGTCATTCTAGCAAATTGTGTAAGGAGTGATTTTGCGTTTGATTACTAATATTGTTATTCTATAGTTATATTTAGTTAGTATTTTAGATTTTAGTTTGTTTTGACTTTTCAATTTTAAATTGTAAATTATATTGCATATATTGTTGGTGCATAATAATATTGTTTGATAGTTATTATTTTTCTGATGATTTATCATAAATTAAATACAATAATTATTGTTTAAAACTTTTTTATTAAGCATTTACTTTGTGGAATTTATTTTATTGTTGCAGGTGTTATAATGTTTATAATGTTTCAAATACCTCATAGTTTTCGAAAACTTATTTTCTAGATTCATAATCTGTGTGCCAATCCGAAAGAAAACCGCAGCAAGCGTCAAAAACGCGTTAGAAAATATCATATGCGCACAATTCGGAACACCAGAAATATTTGTGTCCGATAACGGCCGCGAATTTATTAACGAAACAATGAGAAACTTTTTAGAAGAAAATTCAATATTTCACAAGAAAACACCAGCATATCACCCGCAAAGCAATCCGGTAGAACGAGTAAACCGCGATTTGAAAACGCGCATTGCAGCGTACATAACGAATAATCATAAAGAATGGGATCAATTCATCCCGCAATTTTAATTCGCTCATAACACTAACGTACATAGTACATCGGGAATGACCCCCGCATTAGTATTTGACCGAGAATTATAACCACTAAAATTATGGCGACGGCTAGCAGAAGCGCAATCCGAACCGAATCCCGAAAAATATATCCCGATAATTCGCGACAACATCGAAATCAACTACAATTATACAGACGATTCCAACAGCTCGAGTTCACGTTCTGACGGATCCGCGCGCAAGCACAATACGAGAAATCGCGCTAAGAAAAAATTAGAAATAGCGGAAATTAAACGACAGAAAATAATCCGAACAAGGATACGACGTCTAAAAACAGTAAGTCATCCAGCGGCGGACCGGATAGAACCACTATAAAATTCGAAAATATGAAAGAGAAACTAAGCGAATGGTCTGAGAGAATGAAAAATTTAAAACACGTACACGATAACGCGCAAATACAAATCGAAAAAGAAAAAAGTAGGCAAGAAAACCACTATAACAAAAATAAGCGCGAACATATTTTCGAAATCGGTCAGCTAGTCTGGAAAAAGAATAAAATCCTGTCGTCCGCACAAAAAGATATCAGCGCGAAATTAACAAAGCCGTATAACCCAACAACAACTTGCAGAATACAGGCGCAAATTCGAAGAAGACGAAGCCCGATTACGAGCCAAGATTAAAGCGTATGAACAAGAGTACAGAGAGCAGCTGATCCGACAGGAAAAAGCACAAGAAGAAGCCGAAATATTATAATACTTGAGGCCCTTGAATCCTTCAAACCCACAATACAACGACAAGATCAAAAAGAACGAAGGATAGAAAAAGAACGCTAAAAAGCGGCGGAAAGACAGCTGATCGAAAAAGAAATGCAAACTGAACGCGAGTTCGACGAGAAAATGGGGCGTAAGGAGATGAAACCACTCTGAAGACCAAAAAACCACCCACCCCAGAAAAGCACATAAGCCAGTCAAACCACACAAATTCAAGATGAAGACTTCAAGTGGGAACGCACCGAGCAACTCGACAGCACGAATCCTCCGACGACCCAGAGCACCGAATCAGCTATAGCAGACAGCGTAGCCAGCAGCAGCGGCACAAAACCGACTGTAGCATGCCCGAAAACAACAATCCGACGGTCAAACCATTCCCCCGACCCAATGGCGCACTACTTTAGCAGCAAGAAAGAACGTGTAAAAACCACGTACGCTGATAAAATGCTCAAGAGCGGCGAATGGCTACTGAGATCGTATGCTCAGTTCCTCTGCCGCAACGAGCTAAGAGGCCACGACACTTCAAAAATGACAGAAGAAGAAAAGCTGAAAGCCTGGCACGACTTCAAGGATAAACACCCGCAAAAATCCGAAGAAAAAGACGACCAGTAAGAAGAGAGAAGACAAGATTAGCGTAGTGTTAGTTAAGTGTTCATACCTCCCGATAAGAGGGAAAGTGCCAAAGGGTGTGCTGAATCAGTATGGATGAATGAGTATGGATGAATGAGTGCAAAAATATTGTAAAATGCGACACGAAAATGTTCAGCGCAAAATACTGCACGCGGTTAACAAAACCGACCGATTTTATTTTTTTTTCTCTTCCATTGTACAAGGAGAACAAGGCGCAACCAAAGACGAATCTTTCTGGGCAAAGCAGCGTGCGGCCAACTAGAGCATCGCAACGAAGATCATCGGCGTATCGACCACCTGTAAGTTTCGGCGCGTAACACTTCTCTCTCTCTCTCTCTCTCTCTCTCTCTCTCTCTCTCTCTCTCTCTCTCTCTCTCTCTCTCTCTCTCTCTCTCGCGAAAGGCGCATCACACAAATAGCGTGATAGTCGCATTAGTTAGGTTAATTAGAATATAACCTCGGTACGCGTCTCGAACCGATAACAAACACACCGAGCGACGTCCGGAAGAGAAGTTCCATTGTTGATTTGGATAAATAAACAGTATAGTCGGACGAGATCAGTCCAAATGAGTAAATTACGAATGTGTTGAACAGTAGACTTTATTTTGAATGCATATCCCGCTTCCAGTTTTATTTCTAGCAAGCCAAGCTGAAAAGGATTCACTCTCCGCGGTCCGCAAACAGCGGAAACATTGAGATAGCCGTGGCCGATTCGTTGTCGTCAAATTGACGACTTTTGCGACAATTCAGTCCCCTGCGCGCCTGTCCGAAGCTTGGCAGGACACAACCTCAATAATCACACGCGAGCAGGAGGTAGAAATGTCACAACGTTTCTTCTAAACTCTATATACGGGGCAAGTGCCTAAAAAATGGAGACAATAACACTGATAGTGGCCAGAAACGAAATAGACTCCCAGCTGACCATAAAGTACCTGGTAAATACCATGGACGCAAGACTAACATTTAAGCAGCATATCAAGTGGGTAAGCAATAAGGCAGCAAAAGTCGGTGCTGCACTATTGCGACTTATGCCAAATGTAGGTAGAGAATATGGGCGGACGCCATGTTGGTGAAGACATACGCGCAAAAGCTGTCAAAAGTTTATAGGAGACGTGCATAGCAGGTAGCTTCTAACTACCGAACAGTATCAGAAGATGCAGTGTGCGTTATTGTCCTGATAACAAAAGAAAGAAAGAATATATATAAAGAAATCTGGCGTAGTAACAATACTTAAAAGAAAGTTTGGAAATTTGCGAAGGAACAAACCCTAGCTGAGTGTTGAAAACGATGAAACTCCAGTGAAAAGGGGCGATGGACGCACCGCCTCATATCAAGGATTGATGACAGGACCAATAGACGACACAGGGAAGTGAACTACCTTACGCAGTTTTTAAGCGGACATGGGTGCTTTCGAGCTGATAGAGGACAAACCAAATTACCTTATATATTTGGAATCAAATGCGGAGCATGCTTTCTGTGACTGTTCGTGACACGAAATAGAACAAGAAGAAATTGGGCGTTACCTTCAGACTAGAGTGACACCTGAATCAATGATGACAGCTATGCTCTCGAAGGTTGGTTGATGCGCAGAAAACAACTACTTAAGGACAATTCTCAAGAAGGTTAGAGAAATGACGAAGAAAATAAAAGGGAAGGACAAAGCGGAACAGCTGAGTAAAACTGTTGCTAGACGAAGGTCACTAAGTAGTAAATACGAAACGCTCTTCCGACCGATGCAGAGATATGTGGGGCACAGAGTTCAGCTCTTACTTCCCTGCCCAATGTAGAGAAACGTAGGAGCTACGGTTCAGTATACTCGGCCAAAAATCAGCTTGACAACCTTGGCAAACAATATAATATTTTATTCAACTCATCTTTGTGTAAAGTGCGTGTACTACGAGTTAGGAAAAAAGAACTACATTAATTTAGCTATACATAGTACATTAAGGCAGATTTTGAGGCTATATGTCTTAAATCTTGTTTATGGTAATCGAAGTTTAAAATCAATTATTTTACGTGTGTATAATATTAACGAACCATTATTTACTTTTTGCTGCATTATTTATTAATTCTCGTTTAATTATTATTAATGTTAATCCGTAAGTGAGGGTAATTAATATATCAGATCTGAAATTTGATACGTACCCGAATGGAAAATTTTACGAATTGTTTGAGATTCAAACATTTTGTACAGCGGCGTACGGAAATATACGTAAATATACGCGAACGTACACGAATGTACAAATATGTACGGAAAAGCACACTAACATATGAATAAAATAAATATTTAAAACCTAAAATTTTACGGATTATTTGCATAAATCTTCAGCATACATTCGTACGACTTACCCTTCATTTCTTTCCGCTATAATGAACTTAATTAGTAGTAACCTGATCGGTTTTATGACCAGTATAAAAACTTAGCGCTTGTGAGAAGAAAAAACCGGACGCCACCTATAGGCGGGTCAGCAACGATCGTTATTTTTCTTAGTTCACTACATTTTCACACGTTTATCTTGGCATGCGTGCATTCGCTCAAGTTCGAGTAGTTAGCGTAAGTTCGCATATGTTTCTGCATGATGCTGTACACAATGTTCGAATCTTAGCCAAAACGTACGCAAACTTACGTGAACATACAGCATTGTACAAAAATCCTAAGCAGCATTCCGATATGTAACAAGAATGTACAATTTAAATTTCCATTCAGGTAACAGTTCTGTTTAGGTAAGTGGTCAGCGCACTCAACTGACATCCCGGAGATCCAGGCTCGATTCCCGTCACCACCGAATAAAAAAATTAATTTCTTCATTAACTTATTCTAATATACAAATACGTGACTAAAAAAATCATAACTAATAAAAAATAATATGCGAAAGAGGGAAAAAAATTAATTTTTAAAATTATTTCATGAACCTCAGAATTTGCTATGTGCTCAGTATAGATAATTTTATGTACTGAGAAATCTTGGTACGCTTCAACCGTTTCAAGCTTTCGCAAGTTCTGTAATAAAATTCGCATTGCTAATTCACGGTTCTAAATTCTTGTATCAAGCAACTGACTAAATCAATTAAATGCTTCACAACAAAGCATATCACTTTCTTAAGAGAGGATTCTTGTACCACACAACCGATTATCAATTAAATGCTTTACAACAAGGCCCATCGCTTTCTTAAGAGTGGATCCAGCTTTCAATGACAGATAGAGCTACTTTAGGTCAGTTTATTCGTACATATTTGTTGTCTAATGAATTTACTTCGGTATCGTCGTATTAAATTGATCACAACAAAAGTTATAAGGAAAATAAGAAAATGTGGATTTCAAAAATGTAAGATAGTACATTACACAACTAAGGACGAAAGTTGGCTTTTTCGAGCGAAGGTAATGATTGACCACGAGTGAGAGTCAAGGGCGTCGCAGGCGCCCAAGACGGACACGAGTGCTTAATCATCATCCGAGTCTGAAAAAGCCAATTCGTACTTTGCTGTGTACCATGCTCGCTTCACGCGAGCGTCAGACAATCGATTAAAACTTTAGGTCCAGATAGGGCGTGTCATACCGAAATTATTATTCAATTATATGTACCAAATATCGTTTCCAGATTTGTTGCTTATATATAAGCGTTTTGAAAAAATGTTTGTCACGGTAAAAAGTTGTGTTTTTAAAATATCTACAACTTCTACGTTTAAAGTTTTTATTTATAATGTATAACCTCAAAGTTTTATGATGAATACTGGTTTATTGCTATAAAAAAATCGATTTTGGCCTGTTAACTCGAATTAAAAGCATTTTCATGCTTAAGTGTAAATAGGAAAAAGTTGTATTTCTTCGAGATCCATAACTCTTTTTTGTAGAATCCATAGAATTCGAGTTAGAGCCAAAAAACCGTTTTTAGCGATTTTTTTATGTGACGCATTCTGCGTATACATGCAGGATCGAGCCCAAAATAAATTTGGCACCTTACTATTAGGAGGGGTGTTCGCATACAAATTTTTAGCCCGATTAATAAAAGTCTCTTAGAGATAATCGTGTAACACCAAAATTTTTATTCAAAAAACACGCAAAAATTTAACAAATTGTGCCCGCATTTTGTCACACAGACGGATGGTATATGTATGAGATGTGTCACACACATACACACACACAGACACACTCACACACATACACACGCGCGCGCACGCACACACACACATACACACATCAAAATTCAAAGATCTGAGGCAAAAGTTTTTTTCCCTAGGAGCGAAAATGAACACTTTTGCCCGTATAGAAATAGTAAATTACGGGCCTAAGGAGACAAAACCTTAGACAGTCCATATCTCGTGTAAATTGACACCCAGCCGAAGTCTAGGGTCGCAAACGCGAGATAGAGGCTGTCCAATTTTCTTTCCTAGTGCGTATACGAAAAAGTGGAGCGAAAATCGAGTTTTTCAAGCCTTTCGGAGCAGCGCACAGTGTCGGAAATTTGCCAAAATTCGCTCAACTGCTGGTTTCGTAAGGTATCCCCCTAAAACCACATGAAAGAGGTTCCCTGATACTCCTAAAAACAGGTGTCACTGCGATAATTTTGATATTTCCATTCCCGCATTTGTAGGCAACGATAGACCAATGACACCACATTTCACCATTTTCTCGAATTTGTCATAATCGTGTAAAGTTGTATATATGTATATATAACTTCATATATACCCATATATATACCATTATAATATATATATATATATATATATATATATATATATATATATATACCATTGTGTGTATAATATATACATATCTATATGTAAGCTTGTAGTTTACCAAGCTTGGCTTTGTCACTTGTTGACATGTGAGTGAGAACCAGTATGTAATAAGACTCCGAGCCGTTAGGATCGTTATAAGCGAGGTTATTGAAATTGATGTACTAAAAGGTTTGCTATCGGCAATTGTATAGATTCAGGTTAGTCTTAAGTTTATACGTTTACTGTAATATTTTTAGCCTTTACTAATTTGTACATATTGTTAATATTACAGTTGTTTATACTACATCATACAAGTGTTGATTTCTAACCCAAAACGCCACTCCAGTGAATTTCCTTAAGTTGGTCTTACATATATATATATATATATATATATATATATATATATATATATATATATTATTTATACGAATAAATGGATGGTTCTCTGTGAAATCGAGAACTAAAAAATTAATATAGCCATAATTTTGAGAATATGTTCTATAGATATCCAAATAGTCTTATGAATTTTTTCAGACTTTTTTCATCAATACTCTTCGAGTTATAGGGAGTCAAAAGCAGGTGCTAAGCATTTTCTGCGTTTTTTGACTATTTTGAATGATTGATAACTGCTCAGGGAAGCATTTTTCACTATAGACATAGGAATACTTTTTTTTGGAAAATTTTCTCACCTTTTCAATAAAAATATCCTTAAAGTCTCATATATATTTCTTTAGGCTACCTTATTTGCAATTTAAACCTTTAAATCCGAAATTCTGCTGGTTCGATCACGTGGATCTAGACCAAAAAATTCATGGAGATGCCTTTTTAAAGTAAAAAAATATGTATTAAGTTTTAGGGTGTGTCTGACCTTCTACTAGAAGTTATACATCAAACAAACATAATATGATGGTTAATAAGTAGTTAATATGCAAATTTGACACTTATAACGTAGGATATTTCAAGACTATCGTTACGAAATAAGTTATACAGCTAGGTTAAAGTAGTATAAGAATATGTACATAAATTCCAGAATTGGTCTAGACTCCTATCAACAGTTAACAATCAATATATCATAATATAATGATCAAAAAGTTATGAAAATGAATATTTAACTTTTATACACATTCCTATAAGATTTGTTTCTTTTATCATACCACAATCAAATTCACACAATTCCCGAAGTAACAGAGGACATGCATTATTTGCAAAAAATAAAAATATAAATTAATTAATTATGGTTACGCAATAATGATTAGTTCTGTAATTAATTGCGTGAGTAGTCACGTGATTAATCCTATGATTAATCGCGAGATACATTGCTTTATAATCACGTGAGTAATCACGTAATTAATTAATGTCTACTGAAAAAATCTCGTGATTACCACGTGAAAATCACGTGAGATTTTCATAAGACCATTTGGATATCTATAGAACATATTCTCAAACTTATTGCTATATTAATTTTTTTGGCTCTTGATTTCACAGATATTTGTTATAAATAATATTTGTTTTTTTGTTTGTAACAAATATAATATTTGAATATAACATAAATTTAATGATTAGGCTACGTATTTTTTTAAGTTTGCATATGGAAAATTTATTTAAAAATATTTAAAAAAGCATTAACATACTACTATGTATTAAACAATATTTTCTTTATTGGAACTATAAATTAAGTTGGAGGAAGCTACGTGCCAATGAATTGGCAGCGGTTTTTTTTATTTCTATTGCAATAAAAATAAGAAAAAAATAAAAGTATTAACTATATGCACTTCGATTGACTGATAACGTACTTATTTATAGAATAAATTACATACAAGAGCGATGATTTATGTTTTGTATGATAATAATAATTATATCTCTATTTTCCAATGTTCAAACCATTTTTACCATTATATCGAACTTTGTGAATACACAAGTTATAGCACTTGAAACATATATGGCTTTAGAATTATAGGTACATGCTGTTGTTCTTAAAGTATCTTAAAGTATTATATTTTTAAATATAATTTTTATAAAAATTATAATAAGAGCTACATTATTCGTATTTGAAATCGCAGCAGACTAAAACTGTTACTAGTAGTAAGAAAACTAAAAGTATCAAACTTCAACATAATAAGTTGTTTTGAAGTTTAATAATATTAATAAAATCATTATCTGAAAATTTAAGTGTCATTGTGTATTAATACCATGTTAATTCAT
The DNA here is from genome assembly GCA_024372645.1 of Trichomalopsis sarcophagae. NCBI lineage: Eukaryota > Metazoa > Arthropoda > Insecta > Hymenoptera > Pteromalidae > Trichomalopsis > Trichomalopsis sarcophagae. Next base: position 155,806 of record QLSS01000273.1, read on the forward strand.
ATAAATCATATAAATAAAATATAAATGTAACTAAAAATAATATAAATAAGATGTAATAGAAGTATACATCTTATTCACAGCTACAGTTTCTTTTCTATAAAAAGATGAATTTACATTTCTATTTCTCTGTTAATAATACGAATTTAAAAATAAATTTGTAAAGCAATATAAACGAAGATTTTATATAATTATTTTTTACTACTATTTTAGAGGATAATTAATTCTGAAAGTGGCGATATACAGTGCTTCAGTAAATAATTGTTAAAAATAGAAGTCTCATTATAATCGTTATTTGCAGATAATATATACTATTATTGATTTGTTTTAAATATACTAATACTGAGCCATTAACAAAGTTAGAAATCTTTATGTAACGTTTTAAAAGCTGAATATTAAAAAAAAAGTTTTAAATTGCTAAATATTACAAGAAATGTCGATCCACTTAACATATTCATATTTTTGTAATTTGATATGGGATAATAAAAATCCCTCAGAGTCTTCTGCTGAATTTATTTTGAAAGATCTCAAATTAAAATATAAAATTTCAGAAAATGAGGAAAAAAAAATTGCTTGAATTCTTAAAGACAAAGTTTATGATTCAATATAAACGTAAATGGGCAATCGTTACCCGTAAAAAAGATATCTTTCTATGAAAACATAAAGAAATTCTTGAGAAAACTTTTACTTTAGAATGCGAAGATGCCGATTCTTTAAATTTGCATACATCAGTTAGTAATATTAATCTATCTCAATCAAAAATAAATTTAAATTCCAAAAAAGTAGGAAGACCACTTTTGTCTTATGAAGAAGGATCTTCAAAAACAAAACGTAGACGAGCAATTGACTTGGCTGAAGAACATACAAAAGAAGAGCTATTTACAGTACTTAAAATTAAACACGAAGCTCCCTTTGATAGTCAATATATTAATAAAGCCTTAGCCATGTACCTAGATTTAGATTTATCAATACGCAAGTATACAAAATTGCAAGATTATACCAGTGATATGTATGGAGGCACGTTATATCCAACTTATTCGACAATTAACGATGCCAAGAAGGCTTGTTACCCCGAACACATAGATTTTTCTGATTCTGGAACCAAAGATCATATAATATTTTTGCTTGATCATACCTTAAAGAGAATTTTGATGACATTAAACATAGATGCATTACAAGCTTCAAATCAAAATGTTATTTTTTCAGGAAAGTGGGGTATGGATGGGAGCTCAGTACAGCAAACAACAAGGCAGTCTTTTACAAATAATACTATGATTTTGAATTCAAGTGACAGTGATACAGAAATTAATGATCCACAAGATTTTACAGATGCATCTGTGTTCATTACAACTTTTGTACCTCTTGAACTCAAAACTATTGATGAAAAAATTTTGTGGATTAATGAAAAACCTTCGTCTACGTTTTATTGTCGTCCAATAAATTTCATATTTACTAAAGAAAACGATAATATTACAAACAAAAACTACACAAATATTACCAAAATACTGAACAAAGTCCAAAATTATATCATAGATTTTATGGATATGACGTTCAATGTGAAATTTGATTTGAAGTGTACCATGATTGATGGTAAAGCGGGCAATGTTATAACAAATCAAAACGCATCTAGTCGCTGTAACATTTGTGGAGTTGGACCTAAGAATGGATGATATAGATCATGTTTTAGGTCTTCATTGTCATACAGAATTTTACAAATTTAGCTTTCCCATATTACATAGTTGGATTCGATTTATGGAGTATGCACTGCATATTTCTTATAATCTAGATTTTCAGAAGGGAGAAGCAAGAGGATCTGTGAATAAAGAGTTAAAAAAAGTGAGAAAATCAGAAATTCAGAAGTCGTTAAGAAATAGACTGAGAATAACAGTTGACGTAGTTAAACAAGGTGCAGGTACCACGAATACGGGAAATGTTGCGCGTACTTTCTTTGCTCAATCAAAAGAGGTATCTAAAATTATAGGCGTTAATGAGGAATTTTTATCTAGATTGTACGTAATTCTGCAAATAATATCATGTAAAAAAATAGTTAACTTAGTATTATTCAAAGATTACTGCTTAGAGACGGCTAAAAGATGTGTAGAAATGTACCCCTGGTACAAAATGCCACCATCTGTACATAAAATCCTTATACACGGATGTGATATTATGATTGAATTTCCAAAACCTATAGGATATTATTCTGAAGAAGCGCAGGAAGCTTCCAACAAAATATTTCGGAAAGCTCGAGCTGAACATAGCAGGATGTTCCAAAGGTCTCAAACGAATGAAGATATAATACATTATTTTATGGTTTCATCAGACCCAGTCATAAGCAGTAGTCGAAAACGTTCAAAAAAAATTGAACAACAATTAACCTCTGAAGCTACAAAATTTATAATCACATCTGAGGAAATGGAATAACTAAATATTATAGCGATTAACTATAAAAGAAATAACAAATTAAACGTATATAAATATACGAATCACAGTGAAAATGAAATTACGACAAACATAATACAAAAAAGAATGAAATGCAATAAAAAATTAAAAAATATAAAAATACAAAACCAAAAAAAAGAAAAATCCCCTTTTTAGGATTTCTACTTTGTCGTGGTAAAGGGGCTTAAATCGTACTATGAAAGAAACGATAACTAAATGGAGTCAATTCTATATTACAGCTTATAACTATCAAAACATCATGATAAAATTCAGCCGTGTGATTGGATATGCCAAATTGATAAACTTATAAATCTTTTACTCTAACCAAAATACGTTTAAACTAAATCTAGGTCTATCAGATAATTATAAATCTATGATAAACGAGTAAAGTAGATATTTAGGTTAGGCAGAAAAAATGTAATACCTAAGAAAAGGAAAAAAAAAAAATAATGAACTAAAGATACAAACAAGATTCAGATTAGAAATCGAGAAAACGAATACTCGAAAAATAATAAAAGAAAGAAAATGCAAATTGCGTGGAAAAATAAAGAAACCATGGGCTGCAAAAAGAGATAGAGATATAACTAAAACTGGATTAAAGGGCTGAATGTAGAATGAGGTAGAAATAGACATAAGAAATATAGAAAATAGGAATATCGATAGAGGTGAAGTTGGAGATGGATAGAAGATACACAATCGATGTACAGTACTTAGATATATAATTATAGTTAATCATCATAATATATTATGTTTGTTTGATGTATAACCTCTAATAGAAGGTCAGACCCACTCTAAAACTTAATAGATATTTTTTTACTTTAAAAAGGCATCTCCATGATTTTTTTGGTCTAGATCCACGGGATCGAACCAGCAGAATTTCGGATTTAAAGGCTTAAATTGCAAATAAGGTAGCCTAAACATATATATATGACTTTAAGGATATTTTTATTGAAAAGGTGAGAAAATTTTACAAAAAAAACGTGTGCGTCACGGGACGCCCGACAGAAGTGATAACTTCATATGATATTTATAGAAACTATCAAATATAGAACTTGTTTAACGCATGATGGCAATAATAATTTTATAGTTATATTTTTTGTTAATCTAATAATTTATAAATGGATCAGGAATAAGTAAAACGTAATTTAATTTCCTTTTGAATGTAAAATATATATTTTATGTACAATATTTATCATTATTTAACAGTTTAAGTTGACTGGCTGGTATTTAACACAACAATATAATTATCAATATACACGTAAATATCACACTCGGTAATTGAAAAATCAAAATAACTATCTGTTTACTAACACAATTTAATAACACAATGTTCACTTCAAAAGTTTTACTAATGTAGAGATTATGTTTACTGTGCACGCGCGCTAATAGAAAAGTGTCGAGGAAAGAAAGGGAGAGATAGAGAACGTCTGTAGTGGAGCATATCGACGGCTGAGTGGAAGATCACCGTATCTCAGCCGCGGCTTCGAGAACGCCGTATCCCGGCGGTGGCTTCGGGATCGCCGTATCTCAGCCGAGGCTTCGGAAACGCCGTATCTGAGCCGCAGCTTCGGAAACGCCGTATCTCGGACGCGATTTTATTTCCTCAAATTTTGTAGTGGCAGCACTGCGCAAATTTTAAATATGACGTAAAAATTTTTAAAATTTGCGTCAAAAATTCTGAAAAAAATCAGAATTACTTATTTGATTTATTATTTGACATTAACTACACTGTAAGTATAGATAATGTAGAAATTCGAGTAAAAAAACTTTTTATTTTACACCGATAATATCGCGATTTTGTAAACCGATTGGAATGGCCTGTCGTTGAATAGGCGTGAGATCTTTATAACCAACTTTGTCAGTAATATCCAAGATTTCTTTAGGAAAACCTGATTCCTTCCACGACCGGATCGGATCAGAGGAAACCCCAATTTCAAAGTATATAGGGTCGCGCCGTAGACAAATCGTACTTTGTACTTTTTCTTGCCAAAGCGGCGCTATCGCGCCCCTAGATAATTTAAATTTAATATTTTACTAATTCAACAGAAAACAATTAAAACTCTTCGTTGTACTCGTATTTTTTACTTCTTTCCACATTTTCGCTAAACATTTTAAGTAAATATTATTCTTCCATAAATTTTACGTGTTTCGTAAAATGAAACATAAACCTCTGCTGTTTTTCTACTCGAATTTCTACATTATCTATACTTACAGTGTAGTTAATGTCAAATAATGAATCAAATAAGTAATTCTGATTTTTTTCAGAATTTTTGACGCAAATTTTAAAAATTTTTACGTCATATTTAAAATTTGCGCAGTGCTGCCACTACAAAATTTGAGGAAAAAAAATTGCGTCCGAGATACGGCGTTTCCGAAGCTGCGGCTCAGATACGGCGTTTCCGAAGCCTCGGCTGAGATACAGCGATCCCGAAGCCACCGCCGGGATACGGCGTTCTCGAAGCCGCGGCTGAGATACAGTGATCTTCCAGTCAGCCGTCGATATATAGTATGCGAAAGAGAGAGGGCATGTTGACGCGAGCGAGTGAGAGAGAGCGAGAGAGAGAGAACACGTGCCAGTAGAGAGAGAAGAAAGCGCGCGCAGAGTGGGGATGTCTTCGCTGAGCTGCCGTATGCGTGCGAGAGAGGAAGCAAGAGACCGCAGGGTGGGGATGTCTCCGCTGAGTCGCCGTATGCGTGCGAGAGAGAAGGCAAGAGACGGTAGGGTGGGGATAGCCAGACATACCGGCGCCGTAACGCATTCCAACCAATTCACTCCGTCCCATAAGAAGTTATCACTTCAAAAAAGTATTCCTATGTCTATAGTGAAAAATGCTTCCCTGAGCAGTTATCAATCATTCAAAATAGGCAAAAAACGCAGAAAATACTTAGCACCTGCTTTTGACCCCCTATAACTCGAAGAGTATCGATGAAAAAAGTCTGAAAAAATTCATAAGACTATTTGGATATCTATAGAACATATTCTCAAACTTATGGCTATATTAATTTTTTAGTTCTCGATTTCACAGAGAACCATCCATTTATTCGTATAAATAATATATATATATATATATATATATATATATATATATATATATATATTTATATATATATATATATATATATATATAGTATAATGGTATATATATGGGTATATATGAAGTTATATATACATATATACAACTTTAGACGATTATGACAAATTCGAGAAAATGGTGAAATGAGGTGTCATTGGTCTATCGTTGCCTACAAATGCGGGAATGAAAATATCAAAATTATCGCAGTGACACCTGCTTTTAGGAGTATCAGGGAACCCTTTTCAAGTGGTTTTAGGGGGATACCTTGCGAAACCAGCAGTTGAGCGAATTTTGTCCAATTTCCGACACTGTGCAGCGAGGCGAAAGGTGTGTGTGAGACAAAACTCGATTCTTGCTTTGCGTTTTCAATCGCGAAAAAGAGCCTTCGATGTACTAATTATAAAAAGCACGGTACATAACAAGGGGCAAATTGGCCTTTTCAAGTTCAGGTGATGATTTGTGTAGTTGCTAGTTGTGTAGTGTGCTATTTCTTCACACCAGCGCCGAAAATTCAAATTTCTTTCCAGGCGCCCGGGAGAAAAATTGTACTTTCGGTGCAGGTGTGAGGAAAAAACACTTTTACTTAAGATATATGTATATATGCATGTGTGGGTGTGTTTATATGTTTTTTCGCACTTTTTCGTAGGCGAAAAGCATGTTTTTGATGCGCGAGTTATGAGAAATGATTTTACGAGGATTGAAAATTGCACATTGTATATTGATGTCTCGAATTAACTATTGCACGGAACATCGAATAGGGACCGTTTCTAATCATAGAGGGCTATTTTAGGAACACATTCACTTGAACATTTTGTATTTTTGTTGAAGGTGAGTTAATAGTTACAGCCAAAGGAGTTAAAGAAATTCGATTATTTGTCGCGTCGTTTAGAAGTCATGCCCGAAATAGCTAAGGGTATCCGTACTGGGCACATTCCCCCTATAGTAATTTTTCCTGAACTTAGAATAACTTTTATTAGATAATTTTTCTGAGTGTAAAAAAATCGTATATAATGCACTGGAAAACAAAGGTGTGGTTGCACCTGTGTGTCTGTTGCCTGAGAAAATTAGCGAGGGCGGTAATTAAACGTACACTTAAACATACCATACCATACTCATAAAAAGGAGCAGAATTAATGTACTAAAATACATATTATAATACATCTCATTATCGAACAATTTTGGATAATTTTTTGTACTTACTTATTACGTCTTAATTAAAAAATATTTACATATTTGTTAAAAAAAAATTTATAATAGGTGTAACACTGAAGTGATGATTACTTAGAAAAGTTAAGTAACGTTTCCTTGCTTTCGTAGTTGGATGGATGACCGGCATTATACAAATTTAGAGATTGAGGGGTCTCTCTTCTAGGAAAAGAGAAATAGGTAAAGAGAATAATAATACACACTAGATGCTGATTAAGACTAGATTACATTATAGACTGTACAAAAGACTAGATTGGTGCTTCTCCAGGCGGCGTGCCAGGCCACATGTGGTGGTAGGAGGGAACCCCCACACCTACTCTCCCACTAGTGACAAGGGCGGACTGCCCGAGGAACGATGATAAGTTCCTGCAGAGGGGTCCTGCCTGGAAGGGAGACTGCAGATGCTAGACGTGGTGCCTGAGCTGATGATAAGGGCTGCTGAACCCGGATGAAGCAAGACTGCGTAGAGGTTGATAATGGTGGTGGGCCAGAGTCGCCAGGTCCAGATTGGCTGGATGGACGTGGACCTACAAATACGTCCGTTGAAGCCTATAGTCAGTGATGCTGGACGAAAAATGAAAAAAAGATGTCTGCCTGCGCTGCAGTGTTCTCTTCCGGAGGTTGTTGAGCAGCGTCCAGGTGTCGTTAGTGGAATGTCTTGAGGGGTGATTGGCATTGATTTTTCCAAGAATTTCATCAACTTTTCTAACAGTTGGTCGACCAGGGCGAGGTTCATTTATAAGATTGAAGTTTACGGAACGAAATCGAGCAAACCAATTCTGACACTGGCGTTCACTTAAGCAGTCATCACCATAAACACTGCTAGATATACAGCTTTAACGCTATGTATGAGGAAGAACCGAAATTATTTTTTCCCCAACCCAATACATATTATAGTACATATTATTGTACGTTTAAGTGTTCATTTAATTGTACGTATAATTGTACGTCTATATTTTTAATAGAGAGTACATTATAGCCTGCTTCATACTCTACATGCATAATATACTGACAAAATTATACTTGTTACTCTCCATTTTTCATAACATATTCATTTGTAACTTTGTATTTTAGAAAGAAAATTCATTGTAAAAAATACTTTTTTAAAGATGTTTAAGAATGTTTCAATCATTTTAAACAGTTCTAATCTCTTACTGTTGAACTGTTACAGCAGGGAAAACAACTGAAATCGATTAATATTTAGTAAATTTTAATCGTTTTCAATTTAAATGAATATTTAACGATACAATCAATGAAGTGCTAATCAATAAAATAATCAGGCCGCAAAATTACGTTATAACAGTAGACTCAGTGAAAATTTGGCAAAGCTTTGAAGCATTCAACGCCATTATGTATTTAGAATCCGCTCAAATTTGGCAATTTATTAGCAACCAATTATATGCAAATAAATTTAAAGAATTATTTACAACTAGACCATAATGTCACTATGCACTTATCTGCCTTGGTTTTGCGTCAGTCCCCATGGCTCAAACATGGAAATTTACCTATAGATGTTTATATGAAAATCAAAACCATATTAGTTAAAATAAAACAAGTTAATATGTTGTGTCAACACGTCGAAACAAATGTTCATGTAAAATTTCAGGTCACTAGCTATGATACTTTTGAAATGAAAGCCAAAACGAAGTTTTGAAACACAAATAATCATAAATTAAGTAATTACTAAAAATTTTATTTTGGCTCTCATTCAAAAAATTTCATAGCTAGTGAGCTAAAATTCTATACGAACATTTGTTTTGACATGTTAAAACAATATATTAACTGGTTCTTATCTCAACTGATTTTTTTAATTAATTACTTTTAGATTGACTTATAAACCGATCATGTATAAGTATGAAACCGATCATGTATACATGCACTATAAATGAATATTCTGTACACTGATTCTATTGGGTAATATTTGCGGCCAGGCAATGAGTAATTAATTTTATTATTTTTTTTTAGAATTCATAACCCGAGCTTGACTAGTCCTTATCATGAAAACATTGAAATTGTTTATGATCTTGAACTTATAAAAAGGCTTTGAACACTGAATTTTATAACAATAATAAACATGTCAATAATATTTATATGCATCAATAACTTACTCTGATTTATAGTCTCAGATGATGAACTGATGGTACTTGATGAACTTTTTTGAAATAATTTTTAACGGGTTCCTTAAAGTCTACATCAAGGTAATGCTTATATCTTTTGACTCGTATTTGTTGATCATTAGAGCCAGAATTCATACTATCACTTGTTACAATACTGATGTGTTCAGCTTCTTCAGTCATTGTTCATATACATTTTTAGAAGACTATCTAAATGATACGTCTACAATTTTGAGAATATAGCAAAGTTTAAGTAATATTGTTAATTATTGTTTTGTGCATAAAATAGAGATTAGAAATAGTTTATAGAACGCTGCATTATTAATTAAATTCTACGCATATTAATATCCAATCAAATAATATAACATTCAATAAATAGATTGAAAGTTTTATCTTACTCATATAAACTATTTCTATTATGAATTCAATTTTTAAAAACTTACATTTTATTGTAAATATACCCCGGTGGAAGTAAAAAGAAACACTGACAAATAATGCCAGATGATTCCAAATTATGACAAACAATGGCAAAAATAGTACATTATGCAACAAGGAACTAAAGACTTACGTCAATACAAATAAAATTTAAAAAATTTTTAAAAGTTTCTGAAATTAATTTTTTTTTTAATTTTTCCAAAAAATTTTAAATTTTTCTAAAAATTTTTAATTTTTCAAAATATAAAAATCTATTATTATTTAATTTTCTCCCCGCATTTGCAGAAATAAAGTTACTTTATTCCTTTATTTGCGAGAATAAAATAACATTATTTCCTCATAAAGTACTTTATTCATGCAAATGCGGGACGAAAAATATATAAGGAAATAAAAAACTACTATAATACCGCTTTTCGAGGAATAAAATGGCTATTGTAGTGCCATTAATAAATAAATTTTAATTTGTTATCATCTGTTATTATTTACAAGTATTTTTCCACAAATATCAACAATTGATTTGAAGTTTGTGAGACATTATAGAAAGAATAATTAAATTAAAAACTTATATAAGGTGCTCTTTATAGGATATATAATATATCTAGGTAAACTGTAAGACATGTCAGCCTAGGTGGTTAAGCGTCGGGCTGGCACGCTCAAAACCCGGCTTTGATTGATCACTATTGATCTCTGAAAATAAGTATCAAATAAATCCTAATAATAATTAATAATATTGGATAAATTAAAAAAACAATTATATAAAGAATTTTTAATAAATATAAATAATGGCAAATAATGATGAAAATTATCTCAATTCAGACAAACAGAATTTATTTATTTATACCATATACATATGCCCTTTAATAGGCATCCTATAGAGGCAAACACAGTTGCCTGTACATAGGAATGGCATACTTAATCACTAATACTAATATACTTAAAACTACCATATAGAGCCAAGATAACGCATTTAACGCTATCATGCCCTTTTTCCTTTTCATAGCAAGTTAACAATATTAAAATATTTAAAAAATATAACATCCAAAAGTTAATTCTTTTCTATAAACCTCTTTAATTTTCGTTTCATAGAGATTTTATTATTGCTAGGTCTTTGAGATCATTCAGTAGCGTGTTAAATACACTCACAGCCACGAAATAACTGCTTTTCTTGCTTACTGTTTTATCAATTTTAGGCAATGGTAGATTCTTGTTTCGTGTCTTGTTCGTACTTCTTATGTATCTGTCTCTTAATTCATTATAATGATATACTATACACTCTAGTTCAAACATTTGCCTTATACTTAGTGGTTGGTTCTCTGCTATATAACAGTTTTTATTTATAATTCGAAGTATTTTCTTTTGTATCCCTTGAATTAAACTTAAGTAATTGTTATAAGCCCCACCCCATGCAATTGTAGCGTACGCCCAAGCCCATTTGCCGAACGATGAAGTTTTGGTTTTTTTACACTATTTTAGGAAAACGTGACCAAACACGCACAGAG
>QLSS01000274.1:0-13963 GCA_024372645.1 Trichomalopsis sarcophagae
TTATTTTAATTTTCAATAACTCGGGTGTTAGCATTTGAGAAGTGTTCAAGTGTTGTCACTAGTGTTCAAGATAGTGATCGATAGGGCTCATGCAATGAGAAAGTGCGTTAGCATGTTAACTTTTGCCAAAAATGAGCAAAATTATTTTTATAATAAAAAAATGCGTGTACCCGAAACACGCGCGTATATGCTAAATACGCAAAATTATTTTAATAATAAAAAAATGCGTGTACTCGAAACACGCGCATATATGCCAAATACGTAAAATTATTTTTAAAATAAAAAAATGCGTGTACTCGAAACACGCGCGTATATGCGAAATACGCAAAATATTATATTTGAAACATTTTTTAAATGACTTGCAATTTTTTGAGTTATTCAGCTGTGTAAGTTAAAATGGGACACCCTGTATATAGGTCTACGTCTATAAAGTCTGTTGCATTCAGTTAAGAGGTAACGAAGAGCCGTGGTAAACCACGGGTGATGTTTTCGACCGAGGGTCACAGTCCGTGATGGGGCGAGATAATGTATGGCATTTGTTAAGTCACATGTGCTACCTTACAAAGTTTATGCGCAGTTTATTTGTGATTTAAGTGCGTAAATTTGCTTTCATATTTTCAAAAATAACATAAAAATGAATGATTTTTACGTTATTTGGTAGGGGGGCACTGTGGGGGGGGGAGTGTGGGGGGGGGGAGTGTGGGGGGGGGGGGGGGGGGAAGTATCTGCAAAACAACTATATAATATAGGTAGATACACACACACACACACACACACACACTTCTATGTATATATTATTAACTGTAAAATTAAGGCCAATGTTTGCATTTATTCAAGAATAAAATTTCATAGTGACTCGATTTTTAAAAAAGCCAATTAATAAAATTTGGTATGTAAAAAATCAGTTTTCGGAATAAAAGTTATTAGAATTTTTGTCCAATAACTGATTTTTGAAGTATCAAATTTTATTAATTGTCGTTTTTTTAAAAATCGAGTCATTATAAAATTTTAATTTCAAATAAATGCAAACATTGGCTGTAAGAATTTTGGTTTTAGTTAAAAAGGAGTGAGCAAGAAATTTGCAAGTAAGCGTAATTTTTAACTATTTATTTGCAATAATTTGAAAAATATGCTACAAATATGACTCAAAATTTACAAATCTTCCTCTTTTTTGTACCGAATATGAGTACAAAGTTTCAGAAAATAGGCCTATGATATGAAAAATTTAGAAAATTAACCAAAACCCCACCTTCATTAATAATAGCTATTATTTAATTATCAATTATCTATTTAATCTATTCAATCAGATTAAAAAAGTAATTAATTATTTGCAACCCTGGTACTAAGATAGCCCCTTAGCTTCTTAGCACAGATTCCCTTGTAGTTTCTGTAAGTGTATGTTTTGGATACGTAACATAGTTGATGGTGTCTATCTTTCAATGTGATAGCAGGCTGATCTTGCTAAACTATTAGCCGTAACTCAAGCCAGGTTTTTCTTTTTTATGGTGAGTAGCACCAGATAAAACCGATTTAAGGGACATTTTAGATATTCTCGTTTCAAAATGGTAGGAATTTTGATCTGATTGATCGATCTACATAAGACCTTTCTTTATATGAAGTTTGAACTATCTTAAATCACAGAAAAATATAAAAATAGGCTATATTACAATGCCTCGTCCAGGATCAATCGACAAAGTTGACGTTATTTGTATCTCAATGGTATGTGTCTGTGTGTGTGCGCGCGCGTGTGTGTGTTTTTTTTAATGTGGCCTAGGCAGAGCAAGCTCTGCACAAGTGGCCCTCCGACACTGTATCCTCACAGGTACTATCATTGTCACTTTTTAGTAAGTATATAATCCATTTGCGCATTGACTGGAAAAAGTGCGCACTATTTTTGTCAATGTAGGCTGATTTGCATATCAAATTTTTTATTTTAAATTAGTAACTGCTAGTTGCAGTTTTTATTTATCAATTTTTTTCCAGAAAGACGAATTGTAAAATTCGTCTTTTCCAATATATATATATATATATATAGTGTGGTTACTTATTTTATACTTTGAATTGCAGTATGGCTAATGATCGTAATTCATCTAAAAAAAAAAGTTGGACAGACCGAAAAAAATTAAAAGATTTATTATACTACACAGACAAAGAAATCGCGTTAGTACAACGGAACCATCTAATTGTAAGAGTACTAAATACAGAAAATAGTTAGAATTAATTGAATCAGCTGATAATGAAGTAATTGTGATAATGTTTCAACAGAAAACTGATACTGAGAATAATATCATGCCTTATTTGAATTCAACTGCATTGGCATTTTATCTAGAGGATGATTACAATAAAGATAAATGTAAAAATGTGTTTCGTGATAGTCGCAAGCATAAGGTCCCAATTTATCCAGAATATAGACACTTATGACTAGCGATGCTAGAATGTGAACTAAAAAATTACAATGTTTCTGAAGTTGAAGTTAAGTTAAGTTAAGTTTTGTAACAGCAAATGTTGAATAAAACAGTGGAACGTTTGTCCGTGTAGTTGCTATTGAAAAGGGTAAGAAGTATTCACGAGATTTACAGTTAGATGTAACCCTTGGTTTTGATAGCTCATTGGGACACGCCAACCCGCACAAAAAATATGCGGTCATAGCTAATGAAACTAAAAATACTCATAATTTACTTTTCGTTACCAGTTTTATTGTCATTTAGCTAAAAAGCGAGACGAATGAATGTTCATGGATCAATCCTACACCCCAGAAAATTTGTTTTAGTTGGCCGGTTCGTATAGCTGTGAAAAAAGAAGTTGACCGTATAACACTTGAAGAACACAATCGCTTAAATGATGAAATTCATGGACTATTTAAACATAGATTGGAGATCAATGGCAAGCATGCAAAAGTAAAAATCAATGTATCGCAGACATTTTTTGATAACAATGTCAAAACAATAACAGGAAATAAAGTCACTTGTAGATGTCCAATGTGCAAAAGTAGATTTTCCCTCAAGTGATTACTGTCCTGATGAGAAAACTTTTTCTTCAATTAATTGCTACACACGCTCACGAAAAATTTACACTGTGACAGTGCACATGCACACGCCACAAAAAGCGTGCGCACAGCACACACAAGCGTGTCAGCGGCGCTTACACGCTCACACGCATACACGCTACATAACACGCGCCTACGAGACGCATGCCGAGGCGACAAGAGTCACCCGCGAAGCACAAACAAGGTAGGTGCGAGAGAGAATGAAAGAGAGAGAGAGAGAGTATAGCGCGACACGAAAGCCAGCACTATACCGAAAACGGCGCTAAGTCGCCGAGAGAGAGAATCGCCAACACTCCAAAGGGCCGAGAGTTGGGAGCCGAAATACCAGGCAGCAAGCACGAGCCTGATCACTCTATCGATAGCTGCGATAGCAGCTAGAGGCATACGACGCTCTCGACGAGGCGAGCAGCGGGCGGAACGGAGCTTCTCTTCAGCAGCTCCGATCAGCCAGGGCAAGCATCAGCCCGACCGGAGAACGAGTCGCAACCAAAGGCGGATCTTCCTGGGCACGAGGGCGAGAGAGAGCAGGACGCAACAAGCTCGACAGTCAACGCCAGGGTCAAAGCAACGTGCGGCCAACTACAGCATCGCAACGAAGATCATCGGCGTATCGACGACCTGTAAGTGTCGGCCGCGCAACGCTTCTGTTACTCTCTCCCTCTCTCTCTCTCTCTCTCTCTCTCTCTCTCTCTCTCTCTCTCTCTCGCGCGCGCGCGCGCGCGAAAGGCGCATCACGCAAATAGCGTGATAGTCGCATTAGTTAGGTTAATTAGAATATAACCTCGGTACGCATCTCGATACCAAACACACGATTAAAGAAAAACCCGGACTGGGAGACGGCCGGAAGAGAAGTTCCATTGTCAATTTGGATAAATAAATAATATAGTCGGACGAGATCAGCCCGAATGAGTAAATTACGAATGTGTTGAACAGTAGACTTTATTTTGCATGCACATCCCGCTTCCAGTTTTATTCCTAGCAAGCCAAGCTGAAAAGGATCCAGCCACTCTCTGCGGTCCGTTAATAGAGGAGACGCTGAGGTAGCCGTGGCCGATTCGTTGTCGTCAAATTGACGACTTTTGCGACAATTCAGTCCCCTGCAGACCAAATATGTTACTTTTTTCCCTTTATTGCATAATGTACTATTAACCCAGCTTTTTAAGTCGATAAAGAGAAGGGAAGTTGTATGGAAAGAACTTCAAGACATGATAGAGAAGGGAAATAGATAAAGGAAGGAAGACGTCAAAAAGATGTTGGACAGGCTAGAGAAAAAAAAAATCAACAGCGAAAGAGCATAAGCAATCATAAGAACTGGAATACAAAATAGAGAAAGGATAAAGGGACAGGAAAAAAATAATAATATAATGAATGTAGGATGATATATTAATGATTCGTTGTGCCATTTTATTAAGTACAATAAAAATTTCAAATTTTTTGCTGCCACACGACTATGTTATTTGATTTTAGAATATTATTTAATGATGTAAAAATGCGGTTTATTTCAGAGTATGAGTATGTAACTCATACTCTAAAATATTTTTGAATTGATTAAATAATTCATTTTGATAAAATGTAACAAAAATCTCTAAAGTACCATATTTTCGTTGTTAAACGCCGTAAAAACGGTTACGAAGGAGGGAAAAGTAAAGTGACTAAATTGAAACTTTAAGGAATTCATAAGGACATACGTAGGAAGTCAAAGAAGTGATCTAGTGGACACGGGCTATGTACATGAGAGAAGAAAGTATAAGGAACTACAAAGAACTATGAGAGATGGTAGGCAGAGCTCAAGAAAAGAAGAAAATATAGCATGGTGATATGGAAGCAAAGACAGAAAAAGAAGGAAGTAGCTAAGAAGAGAAAGAAAACACAAGGGTAAAAAACTTAAAATATTAAGGAAAAAAGGTGAGCCGTCACGGGACAGAAGCCGGATGTGAAACACTGAAATTGATAATTATTGAGATATATGAATATATAGTCAGGTAAATAAATATTGTTAATTTAAAATCTGAAAAAAATTAATTGTTTGAGGTTATCTATAACAATTTTGTAGCATTCATTAGGTAGAGGGATCTATGTTCAGGGCACATTCTGACAGCGGTCCAGTACCAGTTTGATTTTTCTGATGATCTGATTTCTGATCCGCATGAGGGCCAGATCCGGTAAAACTTAGCAATAGATTCTATTCTACGCAAAGCATAGAATAGAATCCGATTACACTGCGTTAGAAGTAGAGGTCTTCGCCAGCAGACAGGAAATACAGGAAGAAGAGATGAGAATTTCGTCAATATAGATAGGCAAAGCGATCAGAAGGCGCAAAAGAATGGAGAGAACTAAGACAATAGGTACGTAAAAAAGGGAAGAAAAGATCAAAACAGACGTACGAAGATTGCAAAAAAAGAAAACTAAGGTAAAGAGGCTTAGCAAAGAGATCAGAGATGGATCAGGGAGAGCTAAATCAAAGCATAAAGAAATGGAGAGTGCCAGTTGAAAAAATACACAAGAAGAAATAGGAAAAAAATAAAGAAGTTCTGAAAAGACAAAACTTGAAAAAAATTGTGAAAGCTGGCACCTAGTGGAAAGAATAACGATCTGAGTAAAATGCTTAAATTGATGTGAAAGAGGAAGATGAAATTGAAAGAAAGAAGGTGATAAAGAAAATCAAATAAAAAACGCTAAAGCAATAAAAAAAAAAACAAAGAAATAGTAGAATGAGTTAACAAAAATTTAAAAGCTGGAAAGAGACACACAAACGGAAATATTGTCAAGTACTGTATTGTCAGTTTTTAAAAAAGGATAGAGTTGATGAAGAGTGAAAGAAAAGAAAGACAATCCCGGGAGCCAAAAAATGTTCCTGGTATTTAAAAGCTAAAAAAGTACTTTTAGTAAGCATATTATCATCAGTCTATTTACAAGTTCACGTAAAAAGTATAAGCATTGCGATATTAGATATTGGAAAGTCAACATTTTACATCTATGATCGATAAACTTAATTGCACTATGCCCGACATGTAAATTTTTTTCACCAGAATTAATATTCAAATGTTTACAGTTTTAGTCGATACTTTACTAACAGAAATATAGGTTTTTAGCTGCTATTTTTTAGCTGATCGGTTATAGCGTAACGATTGAAACCCGTTACTAGATTTAAATATTTTTTACACTATTATTTATTAGCGACGCAAATTTGCAGCCATGTATTGTACATTAATTAAGTGTCAAAATGTTAAAAAATAATTGTTTAAAAAAACTCGAACAAAGCTCCAAAAACTTACCTATTGTAGTACTGTAATTAGAACATTTATCTTCTAAAATTTTTATTTGTGATTTATATGTTACAACATTTCCTTGCAGAAGACTAAAACGATCATTTGCGGAATCTAATTGAGCTTTTAATCGACAACAATTAGTTGAATTTTTTTCTGATTCCTTACGTAATCTATCTATTTCGTTATTAAGTAGAGTTTCATGAGCATCTCTTTCTTTTTTATATAAGTCAAAATCATTGCTTAATTGATTAAACTTTATTTCAGACTCTTGCAATTTTTTTTGATAATCTGATTCATTTTGTGTAGTATGTTCATCATTTACATTAAAAGATGTAGTTTCGTTCTCATTTTCTTCTGCATTGTTAGTTCTATTTTTCTCAGAATTCGGAACATTCTTAATCATGCATTGTTGATACATATTTTTGTACATATCCCGCTGTTTTAAAAGACCTTCAAGCATTTTCGACTGCCTATCCTGAGCTGCTTGCATCTCAGACAATTGTTCAATATATCTGCAAAAAAATTATATTATGAAATAGTTTCACAATAAGAATTGATTGAATTTTTAAGACGTAAATTATAAAATGTGTGAATTCAATACTAGTTTCGCTCGCGGATTACACATTTCATTGTCACAGTAATAAACAAGATTTATTGAAAATCCCATTTTTATAAGGAGATAGAGGGGAATATATAGATAGGTAAATAGGTATTTTGAGTTTTTTTTAACTTTCAAAAAATTATTTATTTATTTATTTATTTAACCAATAATATGACAGAGTATTAGTATATAACTACTACCTGAAAAACTCACAGAGGTAAACAGTGTTTCCTGCTCGCAGGACTGGGGTATGCAGAACAAAAGCATAAAAAATTTAAGTACTTATATAGTAAATTCTTACAAACTAAAAAAAACCGCTGCAAATTCTTTGGCACGTAGCTACCTTAAACAAAATTTATAATTCCAATAGGTACAATATTGTTCAAATATACAGTATATTAATGATATTTAAAATACTTTCAATCTTAATTATTTTATTCACGACTAAACTATAATTGCCACTTTATTCCCGCAAATTTAATTTATTCTTATTTAAGAATAAAGTTATCTTTATTCACGCAAAAGCCGAAAAATTTTCTTAAATTTTTTTTAATTTTGAAAATTTGAAATTTTAGAAAAATTTAAAACATATATTTCCTTTATAATGCCGGTGGCTGAGTGTAGTTCCCACTTTTTAGGACAATAAAGTGGCTACACGTTTCAGTCGTGAATAAAGGATTATATGCAACATGAGAGTAGAGTCGATTATTCACTCGGGTGATATACTTTCACCCGCGGGAGTAATCATCGACTCCCTTGTTAATAATGTACTATTACTGAAGGAGCACCCGTCACAATATAAAATCATATAATTTTCATGAAAAAATGTAAACCCCAACATTTTAAATACCATAGAGTCCTCATAACCTTATAAAATTATGAATTTTCTCAAAACATTCTGATCTTTAGTTAGCAGGTTAGAAGGTTTACCAAAATAGTAATTTTCAGTTACACAGGGTACACAGGGTGAAAAACAAAGAATTTAAATCCTAATATCTTTTAAACTAAATGGTTTCATAAGCTGCAAAATAACCTAGTCGAAGTGATCAAAAGATCGATATTTTGAAAATTTAACTCAAATAAAGCCTTATTGCTCCCGTAATCGTACGACATAGAAAACCCATATTTTTTATTTTTCGATTTTTAGCTCGAAAACTAGTCATCAAAATGGTTTAAAATTTTTACAGCAAATAGATATTAACATTTTTCACTGCTGGATACTGACTTATCCAGCCTTGATTTATTAAAATCTTCCGATAGTGCTTTATTTGGTTTCGAAGGTGAGGGGGACAATGATTTAGCTTTCCTGGTGGGAGTTGGTAATACGTGGTCTCGAGATGTTGTTCCATTTAGTTGTCCTAACATAGTGACGATTTTTGATTAAGCGTAGTTTCTTCAGCACTTTTACTTTCCTGGTTAGCCATGTCGTTTTTAAACATAGTCCCGTCTCTATCTATGCTAGACAATTAGTGTAACTCACTGTTGTCCAAAACTTGTCCATGCATCGACCTTCTCATTGTTGATTGTAATTGATGCTCTGCTAGTTCCCCCTCACTGCTTGACGAGGACGAATCTTTCAAGGGTGATTTTAAAACGCTTTTAGTTGGATATTTTTTAGCCTAAGGACGCACCTTGTTGACTGGCCCACTGATTCCCTTCATTACTTCTTCCACTTTGCTATCACTTCAGTTTTTATCGTTGTTCTCTGCTTCTGTAGCTGTCTCGACTTCTGACATGGAGTCGTTGCGTACTAGGCTAGGAAGGATAGTTTCCGGGCCTTTGTTCTCCGTAAGTGTGATATCCGAAGAATAGCTAAGGAAGTTTTTGTTAGCTTTAGGACATTGGCAAGACTCTAGCTTTTTCTGTTATGACTTTGCTCATTCTGAATTTCTTGCTTCTCTATAATTCTCTTGTCTGTCGCCTACTCAACCTACTCATGCGATCTTTCACGGAATCGATCCACGTCAATGGTTCGTGATCTCTATAAATAGTGAAGTGTCTGCCATATAAGTAATGTCTAAAATATTCCACTGTGTCGATCACTGCGAGGCATTTTTTTCAGTTGTGGAATAGTTCTTCTC
Source organism: Trichomalopsis sarcophagae (assembly GCA_024372645.1). Taxonomy (NCBI): domain Eukaryota; kingdom Metazoa; phylum Arthropoda; class Insecta; order Hymenoptera; family Pteromalidae; genus Trichomalopsis; species Trichomalopsis sarcophagae. The sequence goes on from QLSS01000274.1 coordinate 8,998, forward strand.
TGATTTATTAAGGGACCTGGGCATGTATGCGACCAAATGGTCTTGTCCCAGTTCTCCTTGGCTAAGGGCTCCGTCATCAAAATAAAACGCTTATTGAGATCCACGGAGGCCAAAACTGGTGCTTCACAGAGGGCCCTTTTCAAAGTTTTGAAACTTCGCTTTTACGCATCAGTCCATTCCTATTTCCTACTCTTCTGTTGAGCTTTTTTACAAAATTAAGAATAAATCATTTCAGTTTGTGTCGTTGGTGGTAGAAACTCCATCACAGTTGAAATTTTTGATGGATCTGTATTTACGCTATTTTTATCAATAAAATGTCCTAAATATATGATTTCAGGTTTTAGAAATTGACACTTGTCGATTTGTAAGCGTAGGCCTGCCTCAGATAGTCTCTCGAAAACTTTATTCACATTCTCTTCGTATTCTTTTAACGTTTTCGCATAGATTACTATGTCATCTAAGAAAAAATACATGTCTACCCCCCGTACTCCCGATAAAACGAAGTCCATGAGACGTTGGACTGGTAAAGCCACTGGTGGTGCACTGGTAAAATCAAATGGCATGCATAAATACTCGAAATGACCGTACTTAGTGTTAAAAGCTGTCTTTTGTATGTCCTCGGGTTTGTGTTCTATCAGATGAAATCGCATGGCTAAATCAAAGACTGAAAAATACTGTGCGCTTCCAATTTGTTCCAATATTTCCAATATATGAGGAAGAAGGTAGGCGTCCTTAAAGGGATCTCGACCCAAAAGCTTCGCAAATCCGCCACGACGTATTTTGTATTTCCAAACTTCTAAAAAAACAGAAAGTCCGATCGAATTTTTCTTTTGGTAGAACGATTCATTAAACTTAACACTACGGCGCTACAGACTCGGTTTTTCATTTGCAAGCTTTATTTAAAAAGTTTTATGTGAAATTAGATTTTAAGATTGGTGCTGCAATCGCATGAGTACGACGAAGTACGCGTAAAAATCAGTTTATATTTCCAAGATTTCAGAAAAACAAAAAATCCGATCGAAATTTTCAGGGACCGCAAAATCGGCTATTGGAGCGTTGGACGTTGGCGTCCTAAAGTTTTTGCAGTTGGTTAAATAACTCTTCGTCTCTCTTGTCCCGTCGGATCCTCTCATATACTTAAGGGGACCTAACGAACCTAAAATAATGTTTGTTATACTGTCATATTTAAAAAAATAATAAATAAATAAACTGATAGATGTTTAAAATACATTATAATATAGTTATATATAGTAAAAACGAAAAAAAAAAAAAACAGTTTTAAATATTATTTTTTATGGCCTTATATGCTCAAAAATATCTATGCTAATAAGCATGCTGTTTTTTTACTGACCGCAGGATTCAAAGGCACTGGAGCATCATATTAAAACAAATCAATAGTTATTTTGTTTGTTGTGAGTATTTTTATGGTCTGAGTGTGGATTTAAACAACACAGCTAGCCGTAAAAAGTTTGATGAAATAAAAGTCAAAATTTTTGTATTTTTCTTGAATTTATTAAAAATTTTGACTATCGTTCCATACAATTGTTAAGGATAGCTTCTTTTTAAAAATCCCACACTCGGACCATGAGAACACTTAGAACGAACAAAATAACCATTGATTTTTTGTAATACGATGCTTCAGTACGCTTGAATCTTGCGGTCAGTGAACAATACTTAATCATCGTAATATTAACTTTTGTTAAATAACATTAAATATCACAGTTTTAAGTATTTTCACTCTTTTTTATTAATATTACATTTTTGTTTAATATATATCACATTATTCACTTTTTTACACTTTTGCAAACTTTTGTGTTCGTCACTGACTGAGAATACTAATAGCGACCGGTATAGTTCAATACTTTTTTGATAACTTCTCATAATACTTCTAATTATCTGACTTCGTCTCAATACTTATTAACACATCTTCAATTTCAAATAAAATTGCTTTTGGTATAATTTTTATAATATTTATAATATTAAATAATTCTAAAAACACCATTGTAAGATCTATCACCTCGACGCTGCCATGTACCATCACCTTGAATACCTATGTTTCTCGTACAAACTACAACTTCGCTGGAGTATTTGTCAACTCCGATTCATTCTCTGACATATCTTCCTGTTCTAAATTTTCGATACTCAATCGACGAGTAGCTTCTTGATTAGAATCAACAACTTCAAAAGTTTCTTTGCTTGAATTCTGAGTAAGTTTGATTTCCTCTTCAACGGCATCAGTCATGAATTTATGAACAACATCACAAGTAAATTTAAATAGCAGTTTCATGATTTTAGTAAAACTTGAGTTTTGCACTGGAGCAGGAAAATCCATCACTCGACAAAAACTTCTGAGGTTTTCAAGGCCACCCCCAACTATTCTCATGGCAAGAACACTACGTCTGTTTAGTTCATAAACATTTGAATATTTACCAATCTTCTTGCAATAAAAAAAAAAAAGTATCATGTTTACACATATCACAAGAAATACTATAGTTTACACCTAATCCACTACAACTTTCTTACATACATTTTGCTATTGCCACCACATTTACACACTAAATTATTTTCAAGAATTGTTAAAAGAAGTCTCATATCAAAAATCCTATAACCTTCAAAACTGACTTCTGGATAGTAAACAGAAGATAATTTATAAGCGGAAGAACTGTTTTTTTTTAATTCGCATTACAGACTTTTGGAAGTTTTTTTTTCTCTGCCAAGAGATCTTTATTTGGCAATTTTTGTATGACGGTTTCTTGAATACATTTTATATTTTTTATTAATAGCAGAAGAAACCTGTATCATAACATAAGTATGTCAACATTAGGCTACGTATGCATGAAAAAAAAAAAAAAAATTCCGGAGCTACTAAGCTGATTCTACAATAACGCTCTATCTATGTACACTCTGTGGTAGGTGATACGCGTGGAACGTTTCAAACGGAATGGCAACACCACTGTGAATTTCGCGTTTTGTGACGTGGCGCTAGAATCGCGTCTTGCAAGTTTTGTAGTTCGCCCGAAGTGAGTGAGGAAAGTTAAACAGACTTAGTGGCGCGAAATTCAAAACTCGCATTGAGAATTTTTTGTATGAAAAAAATCGATGTCAGATGGCGATGAACAATGTGGTGCACCTCCTCCTGGTTTTGCTGAGTGTGCTGCGTTGCCGACCTCCGGTTGCCGATGCTGTTTTGTAGTTATATTGCTCCTGAGAGAGAGGGAGAGAGAGAGTGAGAGAGAGAGAGAGAGAGAGAGACGAAGGAGAGACACACTCACACTCACACACACCAAGCAGACAGATGTGTAACGGCGGACTACGGAGCAGAAGTGAAATAACCCTCAAGGAGAAAAAAATCGGAGCAGAAGTAAACAAACTCTGTTCTGCTTCTGTTCTCTGCTAGTCTGCTCCGACCTTGCTAGCAGCTAGAAGTGCTTCAAAATAGCGGTGCTCCGATATAAGTAGCGTTTATTTTTAAGATTTCTTATCCACATCATTCATTCTCTGGTAAGTTATAAATTTAATAGACGGTTTAAAGAGTTTGTTGTATTGTTATTTTTTTTAATATTTTAAATCGTTCGATTTATTTAAATATTGCGAGTAGTTTTTGTTTTAAACATGAAAGAGATGTCAATTGTATTTTTACCTTGAGCCACTGCAGTATCATACGCTTTGTGTTTTAAGATTGCATCTCAATAATTTAAGTCATAAGTAGTGTTAGTAGATAAGTAGTGCTTACATTATTTGTTTACAATATGTATTATGATGAAGTCCCTATCCATGAGATAGTCATAGCAGTGCCATGCTCGTTCACTACAGCAAGGAAATGGGTTATACGCCTCTTTCTAGAAGAGGAAGGAGTTGTTCCTGCTTACGATTTGAGAGCACAACCAAGCAGCTTTAAAAATCACCGATGAAGATTTAGCTGCAGCAGTTGGAATTATGGAGGATAATCCATTCGCAGCTACTAAACACCTACCAGATATTTTAGGCTTAAGTTTCCTACAAGACAATGAGAAAATCTTTAAAAGAGCGTGGTGGACTTAACAACCGGAAAGCAGCTAAGAAACCAGTGCTCACTGACCCAAATTTTGTTGCTCGTCATCAATTTGCTTTGCAACATTCAGTTTGGACGTTTCAGCAGCATTGGAGCAGAACCATATGCATGGATGAAAAAGTATAAGCATAAATAATATAATATAATATTTATATATTTTGTAATTATCAAGACTCTTTTTCTAAACGCTTAATTTTTCACAGCTATTTACAACTGAAAAGGACAGCAAATGTAAGGTTTGGCGACGAGTTGGGACAAGATATGATGCACCTTATGTTCTGCCAAAAAACCACAATGGGCGTGTCAATATAAACTGATGGGGATGGATGTCTGATACTGGACCAGGTAGCCTGGTGAAAATTGCTGTACGGCTGAATGCAGAGACATATGAAGGACTTCTGGATGGTTGGCTTTTTCCTGGAGTACAAGCAAGGTTTCCGGATGAAGAACCGGTGTATATCATAGAAGAGCCCTATTCATACAGCTAGGCGTATAAGGCAATGGTACGAAGCACATCCACGTCTTCATTGACTTCCTTGGCCTGTAAGATCTCCAGACTTAAATCAACAATCAATAAAAACAACTATTGCCGTAGTCTTATGAATTCAATGCCCAGAAGAATGCAAGCTGTGATTGAAGCTAGAGGTGCCTACATAACTTACTAAAACTGTAAGAAATGTGACAATTACTTGTAAGAATTAAATTAATTAAAAACTAATCATATATTTATTTTGTTACAGATAATGATGTGACTTCAGAACCTAAAATTTTAATTAATATTGGAAAACTTAAAAATATTGGGTTAAAATAAATGTCTAATGTCTGTCTATTTCAATCATCTATCTAAATAAAATTGTAATTACTACTAGCAAAAACGCTCGCTTCGCTCGCGAATAACATGTTTAAACGTCATAA
>QLSS01000274.1:27558-41547 GCA_024372645.1 Trichomalopsis sarcophagae
AGAGAGAGAGAGAGAGAGAGAGAGAGAGAGAGAGAGAGAGAGAGAGAAAAAAAGAGAACCATGCTCAACATCGAAAGTTAAGTATTTTTAATCTATGAAATTTTGACATAGTAGATAGACAGAATATCCAATAAAATGTCAGAATGTAAAATAGAAAAAAAATCTTTGGAGATGGCAATTGCTTATTTCTTTGCTTTTCGTATTTTTTGTTATATACAGAAGAAAATCCTATGAAAATTAGAGCCAAAACTGTAAATCATGTATATAAGAATTGGGAATATTTTTAGCCATTTATCGTAGGCGACGAATCCTTAAAAATTACTGATAGAAGTACTTATAAAATGCATACGTCAATGAATATAACGTACGGCAGTAAGATGAAAATTATAGCATTTGTTCGTCTCTATTCTGTTCGTATTTCAGTTTCTAGTACAAACTTTATTAATCCTATATATTACGGTTGCGATTCTATTACTTATAATGAAAATGAATTGAATTTAATTTTATCTGATCCCATAGACATAGGACATTATGACATACAAAATTATAACCACTTTAAGTATTGAGCTAATTATAAAAAAAAATCCTATAACAGTTTCTATCATACAAACTGTGATGCTTCAAAATTAAAAAGAGTTAAGATTGATAATTCAAACACTGATTATCGAAAAAAAGGGAAGGTGACTTGATTAAAAATATGAGTGAAACCCGTTTAATAAAATATGTGTTCTTATTCTTTAGATATAAAAAGACAAAAATATGTTAATATAAAAACAATTAAATCCTCTTTTTTATGGGAGAATGTCACGGTATTATAATTAAAGATAAATACGAGATTGGAAAATATTAATCTTTTCTTTTGAATATTGGTGATGGACATATTAACAGTTTTTAGATTCCAGATAGATGGAAAACTAATAACATATGCAAAAAATTTACGGATCAGTTATATCTGTAACTGATGATATTTCAAACAGAGTCATTTTATCGCCCCATAATGGAGATATTTACAATATAAATAAAAAAATATTAAAAAAAATTAAAAGCGAAGGAGTTATATAATATAGTATCGATTACGCCAGACATGAAGGTGTTAATGAAACTCATAGTAATGCTGAACTTAAATATCCAATAGAATATTTAAATTGTCTGAAATTCCCAGATTTCCCAGTACATAAATTGACTTTAAAAAAAGTACATTAGACGTGCTCATTCAAAATCCTCTCTTAAAAAAGTGATGGGCTTTGTTGTAAAGCATTTAATTCAGGATCGGTCGCCTGATACAAGAATTGAGGAACGCGAATCAGAAATACAGATTTTATTATTTAACCTACAAACGCTTCAAACTGTTGGCGCTAAACAGGCAGCAAAATTTAAATGTTAATTTGCGACGTGTCGTTAGAATAACGACACGCGATTACAACACATAATTTCGAGCCGTTGATTCTCGGATATAATTGTGATAAATGCATCGGGGAATCAACAAAGGGGGATTGTTTTTTCTGTTATCCGGTACGCCTGGGGTTCCTAACCTCACCCGTCGGCGCCGGAGCCAGAGGTGGCTCCCCGGTACTGACGGAAAGAGCATCACTCGCGGACATAGTGCCAATGCGACCCAGCGGGAACCCTGGATCGCTGTTACATCGGTAGAACCATCGTGCCTGTTGCTGGTGATGGCACCGGGAGGCTTCGCGTCGTCCTCGTGAATACGAGAAGAGAACTGACTGTTACGCATCCTCACCGCGCATCTCGCTCGCGGAAATTTTCGTATGAGTAGGTAAGCGCCGAGCCGCGAGCATATAGCAGCCGCGATAGTGTACAGCCACGGAGAGAGGAAACGCGAGCGTGAGCCTCGGCGAGAGAGAGAGAGAGAGAGAGAGAGAGAGAGAGAGATAGATCTTTATTTGCTCAAGGCAAAAAAACAATAGAACTCGTAGAGATCACATAAGACTGTGTCCCACACAAACTAACAAAGAGAGAATATAAAAATATAATTACAGCATTTCAGAAGGTAATATTGTTTGTCCTACGTGCGACGCTGTGCCTCCCAGCACAGGTGCGCAACTCCGGGCGCCTCACTGCGCCCGAATTTGTTATTTTTAGGCGGCGGATTCGCTGCAGTCGCCGTACGCTGTGAGCACGTGGGGAGAGGAAAAGGAAAAGAAAATAAACTTTGTTCTTATTGTTGAACCTCTATATTTCGCCCCAACCCTTCCCTACAACGCGGGGGCTTCTGCCTCCCGCACTCATTAGCCACGCAGGGCGGAAACAATTCTCTCTCTCCTCTGCGCCGTCCCGATGCTCTCGCACCTAAACGGCGCGTCGATTTCGTCTCACTCCGTGTCCCGCGGACGGTCGACCCAGCGCTCTGCCTAGTCGGATCGCACCGGCGGAGACCTGCTCTCTCCCCCCCACCTCTCTCTCTCTCTCTTCTTTGTTGGTGGGCAAGAGCGCGCGTGCCGCTTCTCCCTCTCGATGCTGGCGACGCCGCTGTTTTCTTTGTTCGCGGTGTCCGCGTGGCCAGCCTCGCACCATGTGCTGGCCGTCCCGCTAGGATTCTCCCTCCCTCGTCTTCCTTTGTTTCTCTCTCCGTTTCTCCCTCGCACTATCGCTCGCCCGGACGCGTGCCAATTCCTCCGAGCCCTGCCCCGATTACTACGTCGGTACGCCCCGCACTGCGTACGTCCACTCTCGTGCCCCGCACTGCACTCGTTCACTCACGTCTCTTTCTCTCTCTCCCTCTTTCTCATGCAAGCATTCACGGGATCGCGTTCTAATTTTCCTATCCACTCACGCCTCTTTCTCTGCCACTTTACTTACCGCTTCGTCGCCGCTGGGAATGACTCCTCCTCGACGCCGAGAACCTCGCTGGCCTCCCAGGCAAGCTGGCTCCCCGGACCGGTGTCCTCTCTCTTGATCTCCCGTGGGATGTGGGCCTCTGCGACTCGTCGATGTCCTTCCTCCTTTGTCGTCCTCTCCTCGTCTCTCTCCTCTCAGCGGCCGGACTTAGTTGTGGCGGCCCTCCAGCCAACTCGGTCACTGCTTCACCCTGGTCGAATCCTCGTCCCGGGGAAGCCGTAATCCTCTTCACCTCCACGCACTCACACGACAATCTCTCCACTCTCTCTGTGCACTCGGGGACCTCTCCGTTGCTTTTTCGCTCAACGAGGGCTCACGATATACCGCCGGCCGGTGCGCGCCAGTCGCGCTCGCTATCTCCCCTACTCCTCAGACCGCCGCGTAGCCGCGCTCTGATTGGCGGTCCGTGACGTGCTATCTCTCCCGATTGGCTACGCCTCGTGCTCGCGACGTCGTTCGTCTCCGTGCCGCGGCTCATCATGCCCGGGAATTCTCGGTACGCGCGACGGCTCTGACAACAAAGCCGCTCGGCTCGTTGTCGACCGTTCGCGCTATTTGTCCTGCAGGCAATCTGCCGCGTCAAAAATGTTTTTTTCGACGCGGCGGCTACGTACCACGTCGCATACGCAGATTAAAATAATACGTTGGTAAAAATAAAATCACAAAAAATCACATTTAGTCATGTTAAATATCTTTACGCTGTACACGTGAGGTTTGTTCATAGACCTATCTGTATTGCACCTTTAGTATTAGAGTACATAATACTGAAAAATTTATTACGGCCTATAGGCCGAGTCAGACTGGATTAAAATAGCAGCGCCAGAGGGTTCGGAGTCATCAAGATTCGATGGCCAGCAGATGTCGCCGCAATTCCCCCTTAAAGGAGGCGAGGGATGGTAGATTTCGCAGAGCAGAAGGGAGAGAGTTGCAGAACCGAGCACCCTGGACCTGGAAGGCTCTAGCCCCGGTCTCGGTGTTTACAGTAGGTATGCTTAGTTCCGGAGGAACTCCTCTGCCGGAGGGTCTCGGCTTGTATTTAACAAAAGACGAGGCCAAGTATCCAGGTTCACCGATTCGAATAATCTTGTATAATAGGATGGCCTCAAAGTAGAGCCTTCTGGAATCGGTGCATAGCCATTCTAGACGCCTCCGGTAGGGACTAATATGTTCATCCCTTCTAATCCCGCAGATGAATCTCACACCAGAATTGCTCAGTCTTGGTAACCGTATTCGTTGTTCGTTAGACGCGTCCAGGATGGTCACAGTACAGTAGTCTAAGTGTGGTTGTATGAGTGTCTCGACTAGCCTTCTGCAAAGAGTCTCAGTGGTGCAGCCTCTGATAAACCGCAAGCTATACAGGGTTTTGTTGACTTTTTTCGTAATGGCATCCACTTGCGGTTTCCAAGTAAGTTTACAGTCTAATACAACACCAAGACTCACGACCGTTTCACCGAAAGGGACGATCATTCCGTCCGGCAACGGAACCCCAGGCAGTTTCGACGACTTAATATTATTAACATTTCTCGTGGAACCAAAAAGAATAGACTTAGTTTTGTCGGAGTTGAGTCGCAGTCAGAAACCAGCCCCGCCGCTTCAGCCAGTCGAGCCACGCCTTCCTGAAAATTATCTTTGCTGGTGTGTAGATAAATCTGAAGGTACTCGTAAAAGAGATGTTTAATTGTACTACCGTCAAGTATACTCTGTAGGTCGTTAACATAAAGACTAAATAGCAGGGGTCCCACGACAGATCCCTGTGGAATTCCCAGTTTTGTTTCAAGCCATTCCGAGGTACCGTTCTTATTTGAAATTACGATCTGAGATCGCTCCTGTAAATATGATTTGATCCACAGGAGAACCGACCGTGAGAACTCCAGCCTATTCAGCTAAGATAGTAATTTGGAAGATGAGATGGCGTCAAAAGCTTTGCTGAAATGAAATAGCAGCATAATCGTCACCTTCTTCTTGTCAACGGCCTTTCGTATGTCGTCGGTCAGTTTTAATAACGCTGTTTGTGTACTGTGGTGTTTACGAAAACCGGCCTGGAAGGGATCCAATATTTGACTTTTATTAAGATACTCCGTGATTTGGGTGTGAGCGATCGTCTCAAGTACCTTTGAGAGGAAGCAGAGCAGCGCAATTGGACGAAAGTCGGTGGACATTGGAAGGAACGCTGGTCTTCCTTAGAGCAATTAATTGTGCCTGCTACCAGATACTCGGAAAGACTTCCTGAGCGAAGGAGCAGTTAAATAGATTAAGAATAAACTCGCCGATGATTGGGAGGGCCTTGATGACCACCCCGCATGGAACACCGTCGACAACCCTCGCTTACGAGGAAAAGTGTGAAATAGCTAGGACGACGTCGCTCATATTGACTAAACTGAAGGTGAAGCCTTCCTCGCTTGCAAGTAAAATAGTGTCCATTGCATTGTCTATATTTTCGAGGGATGAGGCCGATATTTCCTTGAAGTGCTCATTCAGTTCACCCAGTGAGCCAATAATTCCAATTTCGTACTGTAATTGCTTTTATCAATTTTGCGCTCAGCTGTTGCCATTTCATTATTTAGACCATATTTTCGAGCTTCGTTTTCATTTGGGTGCAGAGCATAAACATTGTGATGGATTTGACCACAAATTTGAATAACTTGCAGACCTTTGCCAGATAATTTGTCAAAATTAGCACCAAAATTTGGAAACGCCAAAGCATTATTGTATGATCTAATATTTTTACAAAACTCGATGCTATCTTTAGTTAGTCCGGTTGCCAATAGCTTTAATTCACGTGGATAATCAGGATTTTCTAGTAAATATATTTTTCCTTTGTGACAGCAATTAACGGTGCATTCAAAACAAAAATGTTTTGCTTCGCAATGATCACAAATTTCAGGCATAGGCACTAAACAATTTTCTGTAAATAAAGTATCATCACATTCTATATTATTCTATTAGATCTACATTATTCGCATTTGGAAGCATTTTTACTCTTGTATTAATTTTATTTTTAATGTCTTTATTATTTATAGATAAGTCAAAATCATCATATATACAGGGAGAGTCATTTTAATCTTTAATCTCAATTATCTCGTTGGCAAAGCATGCCAGCGAAAAAAGTTTCGGATAACCCATTAACGTCCAAAACAGAGAAATCGTTTTCAACCGTAAATCTATCACATATTCCACGGATATATTCAAAGCAAACATACTTTTTCTTAAGTATTTTTTTCTCTACTTTCCATTTCTGGTATCAGAATTGCGTATTTTTCACTCAAAAATCAAATATGGCGACGTTTAAAAAAAAATGCAAAATTTCGATACTTTTTTTTTTAAATCCAATTTCTTGTTGTGTTAACGTTAAAGACGAAACTTTATTTTTCAACTATGAGTGCATAAATGAGTTGTACTTTAAATTCAGTTTGGTCCCGAATCCAGAAATTCAATATGGCGGCTAGAAAATGGTGCCTGAAGGGCAAAATTTTGCCCAAACTTTCACGAATTTTTTTCTCGAATATAATGCATTCGAGGAAAAAATCTATAAGAATAAAAAGTGCTTAGAATCAATCAAGGAATATGTCTAAATTTTTTCACTGAGTTTTGAGCAACTTTTATTTTTGCCAATTGGCAATTTATGACAAATTGGAAAATTTCATCGAATCGTCTCGAAAAAATTCAGATATACTTCTTGGTCAATTCTAAGTACTTTTTATTCTCTAACTTTTTCTTTATCTCTCTCTTTTAATATTGATTTATTAGAGTCTCTTTCCTGTTCTGCGTCAATTGTAATTGCATTTCTTTCTCTCTTTTTGATCTAATTTAGAGTCTCTTTTCAATTGTAAAATTTCTTTGTTGATTAAAATAAATCATTCGCCTGCCCCGGCTTTTCTTTCTTATTCGCGAGAGTTTTTACGCTGAGGCAAGTCGTCTTTTTCCCGCGAAATTTGTGTACATCGATTTATTCACCCAACCTTCCCTCACTCATTCCACCATTTTAATTTTAATATATATACATTTTATTTGAACTCATTAACTTCAATTCAGGGATGCTAAATCCTTTTGACAACTTCCTCGATGGTGCATCCTGGGATCGGCTGATGTCAAAGGTAATTTCCGCACAAAAGATGATTTGTTTCCAAAATCACATGTTCGAACGTAAAATTTCCCGCTCTTTCCATTTCTGGTGCCAAAAATAGGTGTTTCTAATTGAAAAAATCAACTTGACCTTCAAATGACCTTGAAGGTCATGCTCAATGACATTATCAAGGTCATCATCAGATAGCCAGGGAAAAATCCTAAAACTTTTATCCGAAACTTTTTTAGCTGGCATGCTTTGCCAACGAGATAATTGAGATTAAAGATTAAAATGACTCACCCTGTATTATCGTAACTTTTTTTTATTAATACGATTGGTTCTTCAACACCTGAATTTATTGTAGTCAACCTCCACTTTCTAAAATTTGTTTCAAATAGTAATTCTTTCAATTGTTTGTTTTCTTCCAGCACATTTTAATTCATCTTTTTTCTTGTAGTTTTTGTGTTGCTTACTTTTCTTATCCCAGTAACTTTCTTTTTTGCGCATCGCTTCTTTTTAAGTTCTTTTTTAACTCTTCGCTTTTCATATTTTGCATCTAATCCAATTTTTTTCTTTTTGTTAATTTTTTTCTTTTCTCTCATTTTTTTTACATTTTTTACTTTTTTCATAAGCTAATTTTTTTCGCAAAGCTTCTTTTTCTCTATTAATTCTTCACTACTCATTTTCTGTATCCTTCTCATATCTTGCTGTTTTTTTCATTCAAGTTTCTCCTTAATAAGTTTCAAAATATAATTTTAAATTATTTTAACAGTGTCAGATTATCTGTAATTATAACTTACAATACAACAAAATGTATTTATATATACGATCGACATCGATATACAACCGAGCAAGTGTCAACAATTAAAACACGAGGCATCTGCTGTTAGTATAAATCATTAATAGCGTACCTCTCTTATGCATTTGATACCGATATATACAATAAGGTTGTGCGCACTGCACTAACAAATTGTTTACGAACAAATAAATTGCGCGCTCGCAAGTTTAAAGTGAAAGCGTCTAGCAGCCAGACATACGTTATTTCACCGAGAGTTTCTATATGCGTATTAGTAAGTATAGAGTAGTAGTATATAGTAGTAGTAGAGTGTTATAAAAATAATCCTTCACATAGTTTTAATTTTGATAATGTTATAATTTTAGATCGCGAGTGTAACAGGTACAAAAGACTGATTTCACAAAGCTTTTTCATTAATATGAATATAAATAAGATAAATAAACGAGAAGATTTTCAATTAATGAGCAAACAATACCGTATTTTCAATAGAATTTTTAATAGTTATTAACTGTTTATTTACTAAAGTTGTAATTAATCTATAAATTAAATACAAATAAATATAAAATATTTTAAATCGAAATTAATTATAATTTAAATTTTGAACTTTTTAAAACAATTTTATATAGTTATTTACATTAATTTTATTCATATCTTACATTAAATAATTTAGTTATGAGTTTTGTTGTATATTTCTATATTTTTCGAAGTTTTTGTTCATTATTGAATAATTTTAAATAGGTCGATAATTACAGTTCCGTCATTATCCGTTTTCGAGATTATCTTGCGCTACACTGTTATCTAAGTTGTATTAGTGCGTTATTTGTTTGTGTTTGTAATACGCAATTTATGTGTGATTGATACATGGCATAAAGATGTAGCAAATGACTGTGACTCGAGGAATCTTTCTTCTTATTATAATTTAACCCATTAAGTCCCAAATGTCAACTTTTTCGTCGCCTCCTTTGGCCGCTGTATTTTTGGTGAAAATGGGATCTGAAAAATATGGGATGGACCAATTTCGACGCAAAATTTAATTATCTTTCAGAATCTGACCTTAGAATATGCAACAGATGGGAGGTTCCAAAGTTATTAGCAATTTTATGCAAAAAAACGTGATTTTGAAAAAAAAAATTTTTGGTTTTTCCAACTTTCGACAAGGAAATCCTTTGAAATCTCTCGGATTTCGTGCCAATATCGTGGCATAGACACCCAATCTATAAGCTTTTGGTGTTTAAATAGGAGATTTCAATGTTTAAGCACACAAAATGGCGGTCGGAATGGAAAAAGATGAGATGAAACTTTCGGAATTTTTAACTCGAAAACGAAGGGCTTTAACGAAGAAAAGTGAAAATTTTTGCGATCAATATTTTGCTTTAAAACGATTTAGAAAAAAAATACATGTAAAAATGTTTATATTTTTATAATAATCAATATGTTATGATGAGCAACGTTGTTAACTCATCATAACTTTCCCAGCATACAATAATTACATCATATTACTGTATAATAGTTGCATTTTACAGGTGAACAGCGGCAGCGAAAGGGAGCACACCGTGACGGTGAGTGCGGAGAGAGAGAGAGAGCTTCGCGCGCGAGACTAAGTATACGCGAGACTAAATAACGAGGTGATTCCCGCGACAGCAGTTGCACTGCGCGCAGCTAACGTCTGCGCTGCTGGTGTCCAAAACTCCTCCCCGTTATAATGCTGCGTAACCCCGGATATTTTCCAATCAACATTTTGCCTGGAAATGTTTAAAAAAAAAGAAGAAATGTAATTTTTTTACGGTAGGATAAAGCGTCTGTATTTTCTGCATATATATATATATATATATATATATATATATATATATATCACAAAAAGCATGATAAAAATATATAAATTCATAAGTATTTAGGGATTTTTACAAAAGTGATCAAATATAATATTTTAATATTATGTAGACTACATTTTAAAAATTCGATGCAAAGCATCAACTTTTTTGATCATACAATAAATGACTATCGTGCAAATTGAATGTCATACATATTTAAAATTATTATCACTCAACGGCAACACCATCTTAACAAGGAAAATTGATATTGTAAGTAAAAGACATGTAAAATAATAATGCCGTCGGGGAGCAGCTCGACCCTATTATACTTTGAATTTGCTATTTAACCTAAATGCGTTTTATTATCTCCAATGATTTCTTGCCTGATATGTCTTAGATGCTTATGTTTAAGTAATGTATTCTGAAGATTTTAATGAGAGCTTTCCAATGATCTTAATATTTTGCTTAAAAAATGTCTTTTTTAGCAAAATAATTATGATCAAAAAAATCATAGAACTTGATTTTATTGTTACAAATATTCCTACCAAAGTCGAGAAATCATAAATATATTATATATTTTACAAAAATTAACTTAATTATCCATTAACCAATATACTAAAAAAAATATGGAAAGGGAGAAAAATACCAGATGAATTGAAAACAGGAGGGATTACGACGCTTTTCAAGAAAGGGAAGAAAGATGAGGCAAAAAACTACAGACGGGTAACTCTTATGGACACGGGTTAATAAAAGGAAAGCTGGAAAACGAATTAGAGGGAAGGGGATTACTGGACGACACAAATGGGTTTAAGGGAAGGAAGAGGGACAGCAGATGCTGTTTTTATTCTGAGCAAGGCGATAGAAAAGGAATTAGAAAAGAAAGGAGGTAACGTATACGCGTCTTTCGCAGACATGAGAGCAGCCTTCGACAAAGTAAATAGGAGAGAGATCTGAGAAATGATGAGAAAGCTAGGAATAGGTGGCAGAATAAAGAAGAGGGTAAAGGAATTGTACAGGAGGACCAGAGCGAAATCAGAATAGGAGAAGAAAAGATAGGAGGTTGAAGATACATAAAGGAGTGAGACAAGGGTGCTCATTAAGCCCGACGCTATTTAACGTAGCAATGGCGAAAACACAGAGAAGGAACTAAGCAAAATATAGGAAAGTGGGATAGTATTAGGAAAAAAGAAATTCTGGTCGATCGAATATGCGGATGATGTTGTGATGGTGGCGAACAACGCGATAGGGCTAAAGCAGATGCTAAAGAAATTCAAAAGGATAATTGAGAGGAAAGGCCTAGACCTAAACACAGAAAAGTCGAAGATATTGGTATTCAAAAACGGGGGAAGGAGAAAAAAGGAGGGAAGCTTTTTATGGGAAGAGAAGGAGATAGAGGTAGTGAAAAACTTTGATTACTTAGGAAATATGTTAAAAGAAAACGGGAAGGAAGAGGCACAAATTAAGAAATTAAACGAAAAGGCAAACACGGTAATGAGTTTGATGTGGAGACTAGGGGAAGAATTATTCAGAGGTAACTGGGAACTAAGAATGAGGCTATTTGATACAATGGTAAAAAGTGTAATGGAATACGGGGCTTAAGTGTGGGGATGGAAGGGGAAAGACGAACTGGAGAACATACACAGAAGATATTTGAAATGGATAATGAAATTGGACAGAACGACGCCGGAGTACGTACTACACCTAGAGACTAAGAGATACAAGCTAGAAACAAGAACAAGGAGAAGAGCAATAAAATACGAGGCGAAACTGAGTAAGGCAAAAGAAGGTTCGCTTTGCAGAGAATGCTGGAGACTACTAGAAAAAGAAGAAGACAATAAGAGGGGAAAAAGAAAAAAGCGAGGGCAAAGAGAAGACGAGCTAAACAAAAGAGGATGTGCACTATCTGAATATCATAGAAAAATGAGAGCAGGAGACCAGGTTTGGTTAGAGCTGGAAGGAACAGAGAAGGACATACAATGGTAGAGCTGGAAAAGCAAAATGAATGAAAGCAAAAGAGTTCAGACAAGCGAGAGATATAAAAGAATTAATAAAAACACAGGGAGAGACTCCAGAATATCTGAGGAGAGCAGGTCACACAGGGAAAAAGGGGCTAACGATAACGGCTAGATTTAGAATGGGAAATGAAGCAAGAGGTTACAAATACTGGCTGAAAGAGAAGGAAAGAATATGCAGGTTATGTAAAGAAGAGGAAGAAACTTATGAGCACGTATTCTCGAGATGTAAAAAATCAGGTAACAGGGAGGACAACTGGAAAAATATTTTAAGTGCAGAATGAAAAAATCTGGCGAAGCTATATAGAATAATATGGCTAAGAAAAGAAAAGGAGAAAACTGAAGAAATATAAATGAAAATCTGATGCAAATAGAACGCAAGGACATTTAGTGAGCAGGGGGATACGAACGGAACAGGAGGAACCGTGGAAAATTCAAAAGGCACCAGGCTCGGACTAGAATACGTCACAGGTGGAAATAGGAACGTGGACGGGGAATGAGAAACGGAACAACACAGAAAAGAAAACACCTGGTGAGCCACAGATAGAAAAGAGGTTAGCAAAGATAAGACAAGTACCTGTTCGGCTGCACGTGTACACGATGCACTAGGGATATGCATGAACAATACTGTTCCCTGCTGCAAATTAGCATGCGGCAGAGAAACAATAGCACTGATTGTTGTAGCGCCGAGGGATATAACCTCACCTGCCAACCACATGGAGCAACGGTGGCTCCCTTGCAGGGTTAGCAGGCGACTATGCTGTTACGATAGCGCCGCCGCGGTCCGTCAGGTGTTGTCGAGTGCCGCTGTACCGACACACCCGTCACGCACCTACTCCTGCACACACCAGGAGTCGCGTCTCGAAAACTGGAAGCGAGTACGAGACGAGCGCAGCACACGGCACGAGACAAAGTGACGAGTGCGCATCGTCGCCGCGCAGATGCGAAAACACCGCGGTAGCTCGGTGGGCCGAGCGGGAGAGGGAGAGGGAGAGGGAGAGAGAGAGAGAGAGAGAGAGAGACAGACAGACACACAGACAGAACGTGCCGGCGGTGTCGCGCCGCTGTTAATTAATATAGAGGGCGCGGATCGGGGTCTTTTCCGGGAACGCGCCGGGTGAGTTGGAGGAAGGAGGCTTCCTTCTTCAACAGAATTGTCTCGACCGTTCGACTGACAGGAGGCTGCAGCTATTTCCAGCCCCTTTCTAACGCAGAGTGAGTGAGTGAGAGAGAGAGAGAGAGAGAGAGAGAGAGAGAGAGAGAGAGAGAGAGAGAGAGAGAGAGTTGAGGAAGCCGCCGAATTACGAAAGTTGGAGCCGAGAAGTAGAGGATTGAGTAAGTTGTTGCACACTCGGCAAGAGGCCAATAATTAATGATCAGTGAGTGTTTGGGATTGGAGTAAGCGACGCGAGTAACGGTGCGTGTCAGAAGCGAGCAAATACTCGTTTCGTACGCGTTGAGACGCGGTTGATCTAATAGATCCCGCCATTTTGATAATTCTATCAAGCCGCTGTCGATTGCTCAGCAATCCAGCGAAGTATTCCGGAGATTATTCGAGCCGTCTGTTGATCGCTAAGCGATCCAGATATCGTTAAGTAATTGCATAGCGCCGCTGTAAATCGCCAAGCGAACCAGCTTGAACAAAGAGAATTGTTGAGCCGCTGTGAATTGATAACGATCCAGCTACGGTCTCGGGGTACTCAATGCGTAGCACCGCTGTTGATCGCCAAGCGATCCAGCTTCTCTAATTGTAAGAGGAAATATCGAGCCGCTGTCGATCATACGATCCAGCATATCAGAGTTATACTAGGTCGAGACGCCGTTGATACGTACTGGGAGTTGCAGAATATACGAATATCGTTATCCAGAGTAAACAGTGTGCAATAAGCTTTATTTCTACACCTCTGCCACGCCAGGCGTACCTGTTCCTATACCTATACATTGTCCCCTTCTGTAGATGTACGAGTCCGCGGTACGAAGAGCGAGTTAAAGACAAGTGTAAAATAATTGTTTGCGCCACCTAATCGGTTATAAAGAGCGCAACATCACTATATATATATGAGATAAAATTAGCTGATTAGTGGTTATTAAA
The DNA here is from genome assembly GCA_024372645.1 of Trichomalopsis sarcophagae. Taxonomy (NCBI): domain Eukaryota; kingdom Metazoa; phylum Arthropoda; class Insecta; order Hymenoptera; family Pteromalidae; genus Trichomalopsis; species Trichomalopsis sarcophagae. Next base: position 41,192 of record QLSS01000274.1, read on the forward strand.
AAGAGGTTACAATTTTCAAAAATATTATTTTTATGCACACTTGCCGTCCCGTCGTCTTATAGTTTATCGATCAAACATTCTAATTGTTATTATTAAGGTGTAAATATGTAAAATCATAATAAAATTACAACATTTTTTTATTATAATCTTAAAGGAGCTTTGCTTTAGTGTCTGTTTTCATTGAAAAGGCGATAAATATGCATATTTCTGTACGAAATGATCGTTAAGTAATCAATAAGTTGTTTTAAGTCAGTACACTGTTACGAGTGAAGAGTGCAACGAAAAAGTGACGGACCCCGGGCTTGAACCGAGATCCTCTGGCTTGCAAGGCAGACACTCTGTCATCGCGCCACGGC
>QLSS01000274.1:46547-61748 GCA_024372645.1 Trichomalopsis sarcophagae
GCCGCAACCGAACATACCATTCTGAACGTAAAATTTACCGCTCTTTCCATTCCCGCAATAAAAGAATGGGGTTCCTATTTAAAAAACCAAAGTTGACCTTCAAATGACCTTGAAAAACGCGTTCAAAGTCAAATCCAAGGTCACCATCGGGTTGCCCCTTCGATATCCTACCACTTTGGTCTCTACCATTTTTTCGATTGTGGCTGTCCCTGACGAGTTATGAACGGTGCCCGTTTAAATTGGGTCACCCTGTAGAGCTTTAAAAGAACTTTTATAAAAAAATTCAGAAAATTTCACAAAAAAAAAAAAAAAAGAAAGTATCTGGGTAGTTTTAGTTAAAAAAGCATCCCTTAGGGACTACAAATCATTAAAAATAGGCAAAAAATGCAAAAATTGCTTGAAACCTCGAAATAAATCCTAATAAATGATCTAACATAACGATTAAGTCCATTTTTCAAATGTGAAAGAATATATAATTGATGAAATACTTCGCAATTGAGCTATTAAACTGTAACGTGTAATTTGATAATATCTACAACAAGTTTTGAAACAAAAGTTCCGCATTTCTTGAAATTAAATTTGTACTCTACTTTTTCTACAAATTGCCATGTAAAATCAGTTAAATACGTCGAAACTTGCAGTGCACATAAGTATCCATAGCAGCTTTTTACGGCGCTTGTTACATCTGCGTATTTATACAACGAATTATTCAAAACAATAAAAAACTACTTTTCTTTCGGTTCTTTCAGATCACCACAACAAACTATGTATGGAATATCACTCAACTGTATTTCCGTTAGCCAATCATCATGGGCTCTTCTTTTTGCCTCTGATTCAGTGACTCTGCAAAGAAATAATATTTAATTTTATCCAACCCCCTAGTAGAAATCGCAACCAATTTGAACCCAAAAATAAGTTTATAAGTGTCGAATTAACTTATCTAAGCCAAGAATATTAAGAATATTGGGTTATAATTGGCTCACAGCGACATCGTTTTAACACAAGAATAATAATTTTTGCCCATACTGTTTTTAAAGAACAGATACGTAACCTCAAATGTAGATAATAATGCAGAAAAGCGAAAAAATGCTGTAAATATTGATGAGAGAAAGTACAGTTTTGTTACTAGGAGGTTTTTGGGGTCGCTAAACACGAATATAGCGACGGCAATACTCTCAGAAGTATCTGGTCCCCAGGGTAGACAGTATTAATGTCGTCTTCTGGAGTTTTGTTAGAATTTGAAAGATAATTAGTCGAAACTCGTTACTCGGGGATTTTCGAGGTTGATAAACATGAATATAGCGACGGCAACGCTCCCCGAGGTACCTGATGCCCAGGGTGGGCAGTATCAACGTCGTCTCCTAAAGTTTCAGGAAAAAATAACGACGTAATTCGTCGAGACTCATTGATTGGGGGTTTTCGAGGGCACTGAATACGAGTAAAGTGGCGATAATGGCTCTCTAGGTACTTGATGTCCAGGATAGACAGTATCAACTTCGACTCCTGTGATTATCTTAAGTATAGCACCATATCCATGCTCAGTGGCCCCAGAAATCCGTAAGTAACGTATTTCACTTAATTACTACTAAATTCCCACAAAACTCCAGAAGATGACGTTGATACTATTCACCCTAGGCACTAGGTACCTCAAGGAGCGTTGCCGTCGCTATAGAAGCATCTTCTGTACATTTTGAGCCGACTTGCGCGGTGTCCTCTTTGGTAGCTCTTCGAGCTTCTAGCGCGCGTGACTTATGTGTCACTTGCCGATAGCGTTGCGCGCTCCATGGCCTTTCTTCATTGCCCGTGCGTCGCTTTTGTGTATGCGCGGTCCATGATGTACAGTAGGCTTCTTGTTTTTTTTTTCCTCTGCTCTACTTGCACCCGCTGTATTCCCATCGTAGAACCGAGATGTGTGTGTATCGGTATACCCCGCTTAGCTTTGAGTTTCTGCCGTGGTCCTGCAATGTGTGCGAGTTAACTCAACTCTAAGTTGTCTAAGAATTGGATTCTTCAACGTAGGCGGAATCTAAAATAATAAAACAGAAATGCTCCTCTTTTGTGTTCTTCGAGATGTGTAAAATCTTGTATTAATGTTTTACAAGTGTTGAAATGGTTAACTACGTGATTCTTGTTTAATTCAGTGATAATTGTTTTTGTGTCCGAGTAAAAGTGATATATTTGTGAGTTTTATGAGTGAAAGTTGAGCATATATTTGTATTTTCTCATTAATTGTTATATCAAATTAAATTTGTTTAATGATGCTTGTTAATTTTTTTGCTTGGCGATTATTTAAAATGGTCGTTGTTAATTTGTGATGGAGAAGTAAAAGAAAAGAAAGAATAAATTTAATTGCACAATGATTGGCTCTGCTTATTATTAAAAATATTAATATATAAATATATGTGAAACCCAACAAAGATTTTCTCGCATTTTTGAGAATACTTTAAAATTTTTTTTCCGTGAGGTACAATTTTTGGATTTTCTCGAATCAAAGCAGTTATATCACACAATTTCCGTTGTAATGACAAAATTTTTGATTAATACTGATTCTCGCTTGCCTATGCCTATAATCGACAAATGTGATGTACATATGTATCATTGCCATCAGGGCGCTAGCGTTCATGTCTAGTATTGTTATGAAGGTGCTATCGAGTTTCTTGGTACAGTCTTACAGATTACAGTGTATCTTGAGGCGAGTTGATCTTTTGATTATATTTTTTTTAAGCTTGGTTTCTTTAAATATAAATTTTAACGGTTATTTTTCTGCTACTTTTTTTATGAAATTTTTTATCTCACTTATTTAATCGAGTAACGCTAATACTGTAATTATGCATTATGTTAATTTGAATAGAGTAAAATAGAATCATACTTTAAACTTAAACTATATTTGACATATATCATCTAATTAATTTAGACTTAAATCTTTTCTTGTTCAATGTATGATATATGTACGCGATTCATATGCACTACTTTATACTTGTTGGGTTTTAGTTGTATCTTAATATTACCATTACGCAATATGTATATGACTAAATAGGGACCTTCGAATTGGTCTTTTAATTTATGAATTTTTCCGCCTTTAAGTAGCCAAATATAATCGCCACATGGCTTCCGAAAACCAACTCGTAGGGCGTGTGTTGTGTGGCTTCGTGTACGGACGTATTATACGAAAAAGCAGCCATCTCTAGCCATTGGTCCCATTCTTCGTCTTGCGAGATAAATTGTTTTAAATATTCACTCAATACATGGTGACTTCTCTCCAGAGAGCCGTTTGATTGCGGGTGGAAAGCTGTCGTCTTGAATTGCGTAATTCTGAATATTTTTGCTACTCGTTTCATTAGACTGCTTAGGAAATTTGTACCTTGTATATTTGTATCAGTCAAAATTGCGATAGGAGCACCAAAAGTGCAGATAAAGCTCTTTATCAAACAGCATTGTATTGTTGATATGTTGTCGTGTCCGTCTTCTGTTTGCGGAAAAGGACCGACTATGTCTAAAGCAATTTTTTCAAAGGGTTGAACAGGGGTGTCTGTGATAACCATACGATTTTTAGTTTTTACTCGGACTAATTTCTTTAATTGACACGGTAAACACTTACGAATATACATCTGTATGTCAATTTTCAAAAAATACTCTCACGTTCAAGTCCCCGTAATATTATTATGAAATGTCGTTTATTGCTTTTCGGCATTATTCGTAACTCCCCCGCGGTAAATTCGTGTAATCGCGGTACTTACTTACGACTCTCTAGAAGTCGTGCTCCTTCGTCGCAAGGCTGGTGCATAGACGATAAAAAATATAAATAATTATCCTTACGCATTGACAGCTGTTCTCGGGTCTCAGCAAACATATTGCCATAACTTTTGGAACGTTTTTGTGTATTCGGTATTATAACAGAATCGTTATCTTCCTGATTAGTTATATTTTCTCGATCTTGATTACTGACATTATGCGTGCCAATATTGTCGAGATTCATTAGTTCTGACGCACTTTCTAACAGCTAGTCGGAGCGATTGCGGTTCACCCTTCGAAGTGTGACTCTTTCCATACCTTAAAGATTTTGAACAAATCTTTCTGGTTAACTTTCTGGTTACGTCTTTTGCTAAGAAAATTGCTTGGTAAAATAATTAAGATTGAAAATATTTTGAAAGAGCTTTAATATACTGTATATTTGGACAATATTTTATCAATTGGAACTATAAATTTAGTTAGATGAAACTACGTGCCAAAGAATTGGCAGCAATATTTTAAATAGTAGCGCTTCAAATTTTAAGCCATTAATGTGTTTAATTAGCTGGTCATAAATCTGAGTTATTATCAAACAGTATAGATAAGCTCAACAAGACCCGCGCCATCGCAATTGAAATTTGAAGCTTGCTTGTATTACTATCAAACCGATTTCAAAAACTCAGATTTACGACCAGCTACGGAAACACATTATGCAACCGTTTATGGCTTAAACTTTGAACCACTATTTTTGATGTTATTTAACAAAAATGCCAAAGGACTTCTGCCCGGAGGGCATATACTACGTACTTTATGCGCCGTGTGGAGGAAAACGAACATTATAATTAACTTGCGATTGTTAACGTTGCTAACGATTTCGGAAATACTAGTATTTATAAAAGTCATTTTCGGACTCCAAGGAGCAGTAATATACATTGTTGAGAGTTTAAACCAGATTAATGAAAAGTCTTTTGAACTGCAACGAATTGGAAAAAAAATTTGTTTTGAATTTGTTCATAGGCAGTGTTCTATCAGCAACTTTGAATTTTGTTCCGAATTCTTTAAACCATTTTATGCCTGTCACGTCGTGTGATTTATTGCAAAAACTAAAATAAAATTAAAATACATTGAAATCCAAACTCTCAAAAAAAAAGAATGCATTGCGTACGCTGAAAAGTTTCGACACACAGCCGAATGCAAGCCACTATCGAATGAGGACATCAGCACTTCGTGACGTCGTAAGCGAGCGCCACTTTTTATGTATACATTTTCCGTAATTTTAAGTTTGTAAATATTGCAAATATTACGTTCCGAACAAGATTTTAAAAGGCCTTGCATGAACTCAATTAAGCAGTTCGTACGAGATCGCGGACTCCGTACACGTCGGTTCGACAATTGGCGATATACTCGTGAAAGTAATTTTTCTTATAAATATCCGTATAAAGTTTCATTGCCGTTTACGTGAATAATATTGTAAAAGAATTTTATATAGTTAGTTAAATAAATAATAGAGTTGCAGTGAAATAGAATTTGTTTAAACGTTCTTTACAAACAACATCCTATTTACCCAATACGAGGCTGAATCTCCTTGCTTGCAACGAAGCATCATCGCACCCAAAAGGTAAGTTTTCTTACTTAGTTACTAACAGTGAGAGTGTTAAGCGCGACTAATAGTATTATAACCTTTACCACTACCCATAGCATTACATTTCTGCCTATTCTAGTGTGGATAGACAGGACGTAACATGCCAATAAGAACTGTTCTTTAAAATCTGGTAGTGTTGCCACTACAACATTTCAGAAAAAAAATAAAACAATTAATTTTCGACCTAGAAAAGTACATATAATAGATAAATGATATAATTTATTAATAAAAAACTAGCATTTGAATTTTTTTGAGTCTGTCTTATGATCCCACATTTATATATGTATAAAGTCCCTATTATATAGTCTGCTGTGCTGGCATTGTACTGATTATACTAAATAGCTGATACATTAAACAAATTTAACTATTATCGGCAATTAGTATATGTTGTTTTTTTTTTGCTTGTCGTTAATAAATTAATTATTGTCATTAAGTGTGGGAATTCTTTTCGCGTTCCTGAGTGAATCCGCAAGTGATAAGTGTGTTTATATAAGTTAAGTTTTTTAAAAAGTGTGAGTTAGTGAAAAAAAGTACATCCGAAAGGAAATGCATATGTCAAGTAAATCGGAGAAATCTTATCGTTATGCGTGCACTTGACCATGGACATACTGAATTGTCCACATTTATAGCATAATGGATCTTGATGAGCCTATAGCACAAAGTGCTTTTGATCCTGTAAAAAATCAACTGAATTTGTAAGAAAGTAGCGCAGGAATCTATGATGGCTACAGTTTAAAACGAAAAAGAAGCTACAGCAAGTTCTCTATTAAATGTTTCTGACGATGGCACCTTCAGAAAGAAAGGCTTTTCATCTTTACAAGGCCTTGCCAATATCATTGGAACGATATGAGGCGCTATAGCCATCTCATAAACACCACACTCGAGGTTATGATGGACATTAAACACAAAATGCCTTCTGACTACGGTGAAAAAAAGATAAGAACTTTGAAAAGGTCTCAGGATCAGATCAATGGAATCATTTAAAATCACTTCAAATTTGTATTATCCTTTCTCTGTCGCTCGCTAAGGCATCAGTAAATAATTAATGGTTGTTAAACGAAATATCGCCATGAAAGAAACGCACATGTAAGACTAAAAATCTTGTTTTTCATGAATAATTAAAAAGAAAACAAAAAAAAAACGAACCTAGGTAGATTACAATTCATTTTATAGAAGCCGAGATAGGAATGAGGTTTTTAGTTAAACAGAGTATACAGGGTGAAAAGCCAAATTTTTTAACTTTAATATCTTCGAAATTAATTGGTATTGTTAACAGTTTAAAAAAAAAGAAAAAAAGTTTTTTCAGTTTTTGATGTTTTTCTCAGTACCTGCCTCATGAAATTAAATTAAAGTTGTGTATAGTTCTAACCGCCTTTAATAATCATGTTTTTAGAAAGGTCATACATTAAGTTTTTAAGTTAAAACGATTTCAAAAAATTGCGCTTTATGGGTATAAAAGAACGACGAACGATAATACAAATTTTCCACGGTAAAAAGGTAGAGAATTTTATTTTCTAAATCGATAACTCTATCAAATATACCTGAACTCTCAAAACTAAAAAATCGCTATAAAGAAAAAAACAAGTTTAAAAAATGTACAAACAGTTTTTCCCCACCATGTTACAGTAGAAACAAAAAAATGAGACTTGGTGGCTTAGAAGCTACAAGAAGTTACTCGAAGCTAAGATATAGGCGTATACATACGCGCGCACACACACACATACATCCATACGGATATTTTCCAAAAACACTATTTTTTGACTTAAAATGCTTCAAAACACACTTCCAACATGTTTTTAGACAAACTCTAAAAATTACTATCACAAAGCATCCTTAGGAAGGAAGCAAACTGCCAACAAATTGTTCTACTCTCTATCGATGCCTATCGTACGTATATAAGCCCGGCGAAATTTAAGCTCGTGCGAATTCCAAATCGAATAGCCGAGAGAGATACACTTTACCTACATTCCCCCACCGTTTGGCATAGAAGCAGATTTTCAAACGATGTACTGCCCACATATCTATAACTGTGAGCTCTTGATCAGTTTTAATTAATTACTTATCATGTGCATAATAACTTACATCTACACTGAAAATATTTCCACGCAGCGGATGCGCGATTTTCCGGTGCCCACTAGATTTTCATGCAGCACAGTTATGAGTTTCGGATTGCAGCGCCCCGAAATCGTCGTGCTGCTACTTTCCGTAACTCATGGACATGATACTACGCTTGTCAAACAATAATAATTTTGTTACAATAAACGATTTCTTATATTCGCAGAACTTTGAGATCAAAAAATATTTTCGAACCTTCTCTATTGCAAAATCATCTATTTAAAAAAAAAAGTAACACCGTAGTGTACGATTACGAAATTACTATTGTAAAATTATTATAAAAAAGCAATATGAAGTAATACCTTGCTTTAATGATGCCAGTAATTGATTGCCGAGGTCAAGTTCATTTCTTAATTTTGCGATTTCATTTTCTTTTTCAGTGATTTGCTTATCGTGATCTACAATTATTTGATTATGTTTGGATTCTAATATTCCATATTGTTCAGTAGCTTGTTCTAAGAGTTCTTGTAATTCTTTTACTGCATTTGCGTACTCGTTAGCTTTAGCATCAGCTTCTTCGACCATTCTTTTATATAATTCAGCTAATCTAGTTTGAGCTGTAATTTCTTCTTGATAAGAAGCATGCATTGTTAGTTCTTGATTCCGCTGATCTTCTAATTTTTGAGTTAGCTCCTCACACCGATGCTGCAGCGTAGCATTGACTTCACGGATATTTATCATTGAATCGTTTGTGATTTTTAATTCTTCTTCACACTGAATCAATCGAGTTTGTGTCAAAAGCGCACGAGAAGACGCTTCTGATCGTGCATTTTGCAGTTCAGCTGTTCGTTTAATTAATTCTTCTTCAAGACCAGACATTTGTTGCGTAAATAGAGTTCTTTCTTGATCCAATCGTTTTTCTCTGTAAAACAATATAATAAATGTATATTTTAAAAAAAAATAACTACTTTTGACGCGCTTTGTGCGTTCTTGTCATGTATTTTCAAATTATACATTTCTAGGTTAGGAATTCATAAATGTAAATATCTTATTTGAAAAGGAAAAGCCAATAACAGTGCAGTATATTCAGTTAAAAACCGCCATTTTAAGGTTATGTTGCGCCTGGATCAAAATCATCACCGTGCTTTCGATTCGATATTCTTTAAAACACAAATAATTACAGTATTATTTAAACTCTTACACGAGAGCTAATCAAAATTCACAAGAGCTATTATAACGAAAAAGTACTGCAAATGAAAAATAATTGAATCTAAATACTGAAAAAACCCCGGCACGTATACTGGAATGACCTTCGGGTATTATAGTCTCCTTCAAAAAACGCGCCACTAATCCCACTTACGGCACGAAGATAGTACCAATAAGTAAGAGCTATGTGTGAATGTATGTTATGCCATCTTAACTTCAAATCTCTCATGTCTACTCGTGTGTGCTTAAGTTGAAAAGTCTTCCCACCACTTGAGATATTCACCTTTAACACAATTTCTATTCACTATTAAAGTTATTTTATTGTATAGGTCCCACAAACATTTTATCATGAAGAGTTTACAGTAGAAAAGTTACGGTAGCAGTTTACGGTGCGCTGTCTGCGGAAACGGATTAGCGGATACATTCGCTATTGGGTGCGCAGTTACGCCATTTTGGTACAGTGATTGCACTATAGTGGCACAACTCGTGTGCCGAAACTGAGAGGATATAGCTCCCACTTTTAGCACATGCTACGTCAGATCGAATATCTCTGTCGTGCTGGAGTTTTTTCGGTGAATGCATACGATTAGTCAGCGAGGAACATGCGAATTCGATATACATTTCGATACATTCAATAAATTATCGCAATAATATTTTCTTTAAGTTTATCTTTATTTATCACTAATTTGAAAAATAAAAAAAATTAAAAAACCGTGTCACTGGTGGGATGCACGAAGGCACAAGCGGGTTAACATCCGAGTGAAGTAGTGTAAAGCGCAGGTTATACTTAGATGAGTGACCGTCCAAGTAATGCCGCCACAACAGCGATGACGTCAGATGGGAAATGATAGCCTAGGGCTTCTCTCGGGGAAAAAAAGTACCTCAGTCCGACTTCTAACGCACAGTGGGAAATTCGACAAAATTTTTGGACAAAAATCTGCCAACAACACAATTTTTGGCATTGAAATTCACTGGTTGGATAGGAGAACAGTATCTATAATGGGTAGATAGGAGACCAGCATCAGCAAGTTACCGACTACGCAGTGCTGCTAGTAGCAATGTAGTAGCAACGAATATAGACCTAGTATAGAAGAACCATCACGGGTTATAAAGGGGGGACAGAATCTTGGGTAACAGGCGGTTAGTTCTGTTACCCATCCGTTTGGCGCCGCCACATATTATTTTCCCGCGACTTATATATATATATATATATATATATATAAACTGCTTTCATTTCAGTTAGACCAAACTGAATTACAGAATTTTGCGGAAACTTTATTTCATGTTTAGATTAATCCCAGGTAAAACTTGAATGAAATGTTTGTTAAAAGATTTCTAAAAAAAGAATTATTTTCTGAATTTCGTTTTTGCATGGCGTTGGTGCTTTTGAAAATTGTTTCACCGAGTGATTGATTTTTATTTTACACTGGATTAATTACGGTTTTCTATTTTTTTTATAAAATATTAAATATTATTACGTAACACTGATTTCGTTTTTCTTTTGAGGCAATGCATGTTGGTATTTACTGTCATTTTTTTAAATAAATTACACCTTTTTTGCACATCACTGTTTCCAGTTATATTTAAATGCAAATTTTATAGTACAATTTATTTAATTATATATTATTATTATAAACAAATCATTTTTTGCTATAGCTTAATTAAATATAAATTTAAAATAAAAATAAATTTTGTACCCCCTCCAATGAATATGTACCTTTTTCACATATTAAAAATATACAATGATTTAGTGGTCGAGCGGTTAAAGGAGATGTCGTATATTTTGCTACATTTCAAGATCGTGAGTTCGAATCCACCCAATTTTTTTTTTTTTTTTTTTTTTTTTTTTTATAATTAATAATTGCAAGATATTTTAATTATTATTGTTGTATTTTTTAGTGAAAAAGGTGCATTTATTAATTGGTATAGTGTTATTAATAGTAGCAATATCTTTATTTCTTGTATAGATTTTACATCTGTTTACATTTCTTAGATAAATACATTTTTTATAGTCTTATAAAGATTTTAAGTGCGTGATGTGTGATTATTTATTTATAGTTTGGGATTGTTTCTTGAAGATTGGTTTTTTGACTACGTATTCTATCATTTTTTGGTTATTTATTTGCAAATGATTTACTGCACAAACGTAAAATGATACGTCCACTACGAATGTATTTTTTTGTTAATCAATATAAAAAAGTCACGTACTTTTTTAGAGCAAATACGAGAAATAAATAAAAAATAGAGAAAAAAAAAAGTTGACCATGAGATTCGAACCCCAGCATAAGAATTGCTAGCGCAACGCCTTAACCATACGGCTACCGACGACGTTACTGTTGTAAGATCGAAAGTCGCACATGATCATCGTCCCCCTTTGGGGTTTAAGTTTAAGCTTAAGTTTAAGTTTAAGCTTAAGTTTAAGTTTAAGCTTAAGTTTAAGTTTAAGCTTAAGTTTAAGCTTAAGTTTATTTTATTATAATTTCAGATGTTTTTGGAACCTCGGGTCACGGGTCTTTTTGAATCTTAGCAGGACCGCATCACATTTATCATAAAGGTCCTGAAGCTCAGCCGTTATGTAATGGTTAATTACCGTTATGTACCGCTGTCACATTCTTTACAAGATTGTCATTACTTGTCGTACAAGAATATGATGCAGCGATGGCTTGTAAGTCAGTGCGTTTGAAAATGATGTGACATCTCCCCATCTCGCATTTTTACCAAGAAACAACTGCCTCTATGCCAGACGTACTTGAAACCAAGACCTCTAGCTACACTTTCAAGACTTTCAAACTGCAAGAACGATTCTTAACAACTCATTTATGAAGATTTTACTTTGAACTAGGCTATTACTTGTTTCCTGGGATAAATGCGAGACGTTGATGTGGCGCGTGTTTAAGCCCGTTATCTTGTATTTTGGTAGCATGATGTTCTTCAAAACAATGTCGCTCGAGAGACGAACAACCCATGGCGATGGGCACGCGCTCACAGTTTTTACTTGCGCATTATGACGGAGCAGCCGCACTGACACAATGTCAGTCCTAGTGACGGACAACAGAACGTCACCGCGTTCTTGTTTCGAACAATCTGATATGCTGGAAATAACGACCTCTGCGGTAAACTCACCACCGCTCGTACCGCCCGCCAGCAGAGTGTTCCCGACCCTCCCAACGACACTTGCGAACCTGACTCTGACGCTGATCATTACATACTCTAAAACCCTTTGTATCAGTCGACATGTAGACGTATGCGCCACCATTCACGTCGACAGACTCTAGATCCCTAAACAAGACAAAAACTTGAGACCCATCACAGTTATCGACACTATTATTATTATTTTCGTTATTACTATTACTAATACTATTACTAGAACTAAGACTATGGTGAGGACGATGGTTATGACTAGAGCTAGAGCTAGAGCTGGAGCTGGAACTGCCATCATCACCATCTATGCGACCAGAGACCACGAGGGGGTTTGTACACGAGCCTCTACCCTATTCATCACTAGCATAGCGTCATCAAGACTCTTCCGAAGTGCCTTATTCTTTTGTGAGAGTAGAAGGCAATCGTTATGCAGTTCTTCCAGCTTAAAGTCCTGCTTTTCGATTTTTTCCTCAAGTGACGAAATCCTCTCCACCAGCTTGTTGATCATTCCTAGTGCTGCTGGGGCAGGGTCTGATTCCCAGCTAATGGCATCAAGCTTCCTCACAAGAAGTGTCCTAAGCTCGCCAACTGATCTCTTAAGGAGGTCAAATTGATTGCTGAACAGGTCAAGCATGGATGACGGCAGTGAACAATAGTGAAGCGCACTCATATCCACTGGAGAAATGGTTTCGGCGCGCTTCCCAGCTCCAGCTTTACCAGTAGGGACGGCCGGCGTAGAAGAAGACAAACCATCGTGGGATATGAACAGTACTGGTAAAGCGGTGATATGGGCATGCAGAGACGCCACTTTTCAGAAAAAAAAAATGACAAGACGTAATAAGACGTGAAGGATTTGCACGCGCTTAGGTCGTAGGTGTACACACGTATATTAAGCTAGCAGACCATGGTCACGACGCACACTTTTAACCTACTGGGTATTTAGTTACTAATTAGTTGCAAATTAGTTACACTATTCCTGATTTAGTTGCTCAATACCTGTTAAAGATACGTGTGATCTGCTAGATTAAGTCTTAACCTAGCAGACCACGATGCTATGTCTTTGGTTCTTGTAAAGATATCAAAGTTCTTTAAACGGCATATTTATTTACTAATTAGTTGCTGCACAATAGCACTGTTCATATTATCCTCACGTCATTCCCTATCTGCCACAATGACCCTCAGACGCCCGAAGTACGATAAAGTCAAAAAGTGGGCATAAGAGAATATAAAATACGGCATATTTTGTTGCTAATTAGTTGCTGCAAAATAGCATTGTTTATAATATTCCATTATCAACCCTCGACTCCCAATCATCCCTGCTACTACTCCCTCAATATGACGATGTCAGAAAATTCTGATAGGTGAAAAGAGAATGCGGGATATTCAGTTGCGAATTAGTTGCTCTCACGAAAATGTAAGTTAATAATATCCTAGAATCATGCCTCATCAACCCTCTCGACTCAATTGTATATTTGAGATAGTTAGAATTGGCACGTAATCGTCTGAAACTGCTGAATATGTTGTTGCTAATTAGTTTACAGTACTTTACAAATTTTACGTATAAAAATATTCTACAATAAATCCCTTGACCTCAAATCAATCACCTTCTGATACTGTGCTATAAGAAACGGCTGGGTTAATTCTTACATATAACCACCGAATAATTTGTTGCTAATTAGTTACCCGAAAAATTTTACACTTAAGAATATTCTACAGCAATCCCTTTACCTTAGATCGATCTCCCTTTATCACTGTGAACTATAAAACGGTCAGGATACGCACGTAGGTATATATAATCGCAGGATATTTTTTGCTGATTAGTAGACTGCGAATTTTACTATTAAAAAAATTCTACAATCATCTTTTCACTTTAGATAGATCACTTTTTTCCTCTATACAATAAAAAAATGGGCATAATATGCTTGTAGATGCATATAAGTGCAGGTTATTCTGTTTCTAGGTAGTTGCTTTTAATTCGGCTTAAATCCCTCGAGACAAGAAAGACGAGAAAGAGCTTCCCTGGCGGTTACGACTAATTCTAAGGTGAATCGGCGGTGTTTACGAGTGTTAGTGTTTGGAGCGTGCTAAATCCGTACAACACCTTGGGAGCGTGCTAAATTCGTCCCTTGGTATAGTATATACCGGATAGTCCTTTGAACTCAGATCCGTGCCACAGAGATAAGTACAAGCTAAGGACCGTCGAGTAGAATCTCTGGCGTTAGCAAGAGCAGTTGATCATCTTAGCTGTATATTGCCACGTAAAAGCGTGTAGATTGTAACAACCAGCATCTGCCACTAACAGGTGTTTAGAACCATCTTAAGTACGCAGGTTTATAATAATTGTAAGTTGCTAAGATACATTATAGATACAGTTAAAAAATTAGACTAAACTTTCTAATAAACAACCGTAAAACGAACAACTTGCGAATCTAATAATACAACATCTAAACTCAGATAGTAGCACCAGTAGGACCACTTATTTTTATCAAGTTTTAAATATTTAAAACTTTTAAATACTACAAAAATATCATTTTCATACAATAAGAATATTCAGAAAATGACGTCATAAAAGAATTTTATTGCTTCCTCCCAGAGGAAGCTTTGTAATAATACAATTTTAAGTTTCATCAAAACTTCTAGAAAATACTTTTTGGTGGTTAGAAGTTCAAATCAAGTACTTTTAGAAAATGTCTGTATGGATGTGTGTGTTTATACCATTATATTTCTAGAACTACCCCGTCAATATCATTTGTTGATACATTGAGCATTTGAAAGAGAATAAAATTACCTACTTTTCCCGATTTGGTCCTCGGGATCGACCGCTTTGTTCAGCAGATAAAATGAAAAAGATGATTTTTTTTAAATTCATATCTCTGATCAAAACCTCACGAAAAAAAACATGTTGATGGGTCACGTGTCAAACTATATCTCATTAAAATTTCAAGTAAGTTGACTACTTATTTTTTCAGTAAAAAATCGAAAACTGGAAAAATGAGTTTTTTTGTGCCTCGATTAAGTTAGTAAAAAGGCTTTATTGCACTTGAGACTTTGGGAAAAAGTAGATATTTTATGTGTCTTGGCTAAGTTCATTGCGCAGCTTTCAAACCACTATGGTTCTTAAGATATCAAGGTTTCAATTTTTGTTTGAAAATTTTTAGATTCCTGATCTCTAAAACAGTCAAATGCTTCAAAATTTTATTTGGTGATTAACCATAAAAATGCTATTTGCTGCTAAAATTTTAAACAATTTCGTCGAGCGGTTCGCAAGTAAAGAGCTAAAATATAAAAACTGATTTTTCTTAAAACCTTTTCTTCCTCTTATAGGGGTGTCGTTGCAGGTCGTTGAAGTTCCTCCCTATTAATTTATGTCAAAATAATATATATATATATATATATATATATATATATATATATATATATATATATAT
>QLSS01000274.1:70381-81095 GCA_024372645.1 Trichomalopsis sarcophagae
ATATATACGTTTCTCTAAGTTCCTGTTCAGAATAAATCACGCTCACGTTTACTTTAAAACCTAGTCTTTTTATTTACGGTTCCTCTCTTGCCCGTGATTAGATATCTACTATATATCAACAGGTTATGGGCCCAGCACGCTTCCACTGCGCACAAGTGAAAAGTAAATAAAGTGAAGAAATCAAGTTTAAAAGAAAAATCTCATCATCTCTACACGAACACGACTGAGGTATATTGAAGGACGTCCGGACAAGGAAAATCCTATCATCTTTACACGAATACGACCACGTAGTACAGGAGGTACTGTTGAAGGACGCCTGGATAAGGAAAAGTTTTTTTTCACGAAGTCTGGCAATAGGTTCGAATGGCAAAGGAAGGACGGAAGCTGTAAGTACTAACACATATATGCGAAACTTAAGTGTAGTGCGGAATAAAAGAAAACGCCGTCGCGAAATCGGTATATGAAGATATATGTGGTAGACGCTATATAAATCGAAGTTTGAACACGTGTATATATATATTATACAACTAAATGAAAAAGTAAAATCGGGCTTATTGAAAATGAATTCAAGTCACGCGAAAAAGGACAAAGAAAATGGCGCGATTTCAGGCTAAACAAGGCACAAGTTAATTTTTAAAAACTCAATTAAAAAAAATTGATTGACGCAAAAAAAATTAATAAGATAGCAGGATGCACTAACATACACTGATCATAATTATCGTAAAAAATTTGATTTTTACATAATTTTTTCACAGAATAAAGGGATTTTTACAGACAACTAATTTCCCTGATTTAAACATTTTAATATAATGTAGATTTACACGTTTCATGAAATAAATGATCAATACATAATTGACACAAGAAAATAAGTAACACGAAGTCTGTGTGGATCTGTGAGAGGTTTACACGTTTTATGATTGACTAGGTACGTGCGCACGTACAAACGCTTAGTCAGCGTTGCGTAAAGAAAAAAAACATGACCCTCACACACAGATCAACCATGCCTGTCCTTGTGTCTCGTGTGTCTCGGACTGCAGGAGCCGTGCATTTGTACACATTCTGCAGAAAGAGACTAGGTTGATTGGGGAACCTTTACAGGTGCCTCGACCGACTGCAAGTTAGCCCGAAGCTTGTGCACAAAGTGTTGGGAACCTTGCACGGGCAACCTCTCAACCGCAAACTAACTAATGTTTTTTTTTTTGTTTTGTTCACAGATAAAAACCGGATAAAAGGACATCTCCTGAATACCCTACACGCCGCAAATAAAAATGTGGTAGGGTTGAGAGGCCCCATAAGCCACGATGACGACGTAGAAATGGCAGGTGCCACAACATGCATGAGAAACGTCAATGAAAGCACAAGGATGGACACTCTGTTAGAGATGTTTAAAGAAAATACGAAAACTCAGTTAAGTCTAACGAATAAGCTTGGAGAGACAAATAGGACCTTATCTGAACTGATATCTTCAATTCGCGGCGAGATGAGAGGTCTTGCTCAGTCAATAGACAGACTGCTGATAAGGGAAACTGAAAAGCCAGCTCAGACAACACAAAATCCTAAAGATCATGATGACAACGACTGGTTTCAAGGACGAGACATTTTCAACCAAGACAATACAAGACCTGCAGTCCCAAGCTTATCCAAGCCTAAGAATGCAGCCACGTCACTCAGCTTTGGGAAACCCAGAATACTGAGTAACCTAAAGGTGTCTAGACCATACCTTTTACAAGGCAAAAGTAACGACCAGAAGTCCAAGGATTCAGATCACTCATACTTTAACACGAATAGCATGCTCAGAGACTCTAACTCGAGCGACACGAAAATGAAATAAGTGAATATAACGCGAACATATAAGCTTAAAGAGAATTCACAATATGCTACGTTTGAAGACTTTCTATTTTTAGAACTTAAGTCGCGAAAATTATTCCATGTATTTGAGAAAGGAAGTCATGTATTTCTGACACAAGAAGAACTTGATCATGATAAAAATATCGTACGTGAAATCATCCTGAACAAAATCGACGAAAAGTATCACCTGTATACCATGAACGTAAAGGATCCAGTTGAACTGTTGGAAAAGATCAAAGAAATTAAGCGAAGTGAATTTAAGCTTGACGTTCACACGGCCCAAAAACGTCTTTTCAATGTCAAATACCATAAAGATAAGGAATCAGCTTTTGAATTTTGTTTAAAATTCGAAAAACTGATCAGGGATTACGAAAGCTTAGAGGGCATCTCTAAAATGCCCGACAATGAAAAGAAAAGTTTACTGTTTAACACAGTGTCTAACGCCTTTCTCAAAATAGTTGCTGCAGCAAACATTGCAGAGCATAGCGTGGGAAGGAAGTACACGTACAACCAACTAAAGGCTTTAATTGTACAGATTGATACATCACGCAAAAAGGGCTTCGAATATTCAGTCCAACTGGCAGAACACAGGGAAAAGTCGAGAGACAAGTCGTCTGAACGACGTTCCAGCAGCAGAGACAGACTGCAGACAGGGAAGAGATGCGAACGATGTGGAGACAAATCCCATGTAAGAGCCGACTGCAAGAACAAGGAAGCAAAATGCTTCAATTGTAACCAGTTCGGACACATCTTAACGAAATGCCCAGAGCCTAACAAGAAGCTGGACAATCCAAGAAAGAGAAAGTCAGAGAGAGACAGGAGCGAGTCTCCTAAGAGGACCAAGAAAAGTCACCTCGCAAACGAGGAAGGTCATCGTCTGGAACACCAAAACGTTCACTGTTCAGGTCACCTACGCCCAAAAGGTTCCAAGGTACTGTAAATCATAATATTATAAGCCTGTATGTAAATTCAGATGAAAATGCTAATACCTTCGAAAGGTTTATAGTCGATTCGAGTGCGACCGAACACCTAACAAATTCCAAGTTAATTATGTCACAGTTGAAAGAAAAGGTTAATCATGTGATAAGCTGTGCAAATAAAGATAGTAAAGCGAGTATTAAAGCAACTAATCAGGGTAAAATCAAAGTCGAATTGTCTAACGGTAGAATCATTAGCTTGAATAAAATCATGTATGCAGAAAATCTCAGTAAAAACCTGCTGTCACTCAAACGATTCACAGATCAGGGCCTGTATGTGTATTTGGACAATAAAAAGATAAACGTATTTGAACCACAAACCAAGGCGAAGATTTTAGAGGGGTATTTTGAAAACCCATTTTGGATAATTGAATTAAAGTTAAAGGTAGATAAAAGTCAAGAAACATGTACAGATGCACTGATGATATTAAGAAATAACAAACAAATTGCCGAGAAACAAGTAACGTTTAGTGATACTAAAAAATGTAAAGATACGTCAAATGAAAATAATGTTAAAAATGTAGTTGAAAGTAATGACAATCAAAATAATGAAAATCATTTGGATAAATCAGTAAAAGAAGTACCACAGGTTAAAGATACAATGAATTTATGGCACATCAGGTTAGGTCACACGTTCTTAAATAAGGTTAAAACCTTGAAAATATTGTACCCGGACATTAAATAATTCACAGAAATTGGCCATGGTAAATGTCTAAAAGACTGTAAAGTATGTAAAATTGCGAAAATGAATCGGCCGAAATTTGACAATAATCGAAAAATGGCAACTAAACCTTTACAAAGGGTAAGCGCAGATACAATGGGACCTATTACTCCAGCGACATATCCAAAGGAATATAGGTTTATAGTTGTCCTAATAGACAACTATTCACGTTTCGCAATGGCATATCAAGTAGAACACAAGTCAGACGCAGCAAATTGTATCGATGACTTCGTAATAGAATGTAGAAACACGTGTGGAAAATATGAAAATCCGATAAATTAAGAAACCTGGTTGATAGATTTCAAAGAAGATGAGATAGAACAGATTGAAGAAGCACCGATACCCAAGAAAAGAGGAAGACCACGAAAAATAAATCAGAAACAAACTTCAGATCCCAATGTGCAAGATAATTCAGAAGGCCTAACAGCATATGGCATGTTTGCACTGTTGACAAACAATAAATGGTGATCCTAAAAACTACCGAGAGGCGGTTACAGCACCAGATGCAGATAGATGGCGAGAAGCCATAAATAAGGAAAGAGAAGCCTTAGAAAATAATAAATTGTTTGAAATAGTCAACAGAACAAATAATGATGGTGTCACGTGTGGATACACGTCACGGGTGTCTAATTACTATAAGAGAGCGAGTAGAAGAGTGCAATGCGGTGGCGGCCGTGGCGCGAAGACAGAGTGTCTGCCTTGCAAGCCAGAGGATCTCGGTTCAAGCCCGGGGTCCGTCACTTTTTCGTTGCACTCTTCACTCGTAACATTTTCTGGTGTCTATGAAGTGGGATCTTATCATGTCGTCTACAAGTGGACTGTCTGTTTGCAGTTACCTGTCTTATCTACTAGGGGAAATTAAAAATATATAATGCGTCTAATATGTGTGTTGCGTCCTGTGAAGAATGAAGTTATCACGAGGATCCGAGCGACATGTGCCGATAATAGAAGAATTCTGCAGTTCTGCGCGCCTTGCATCGACGGGGGCATCGATCCGTCTGGGCCTGGACGTGTCACGTGTGGATACACGTCACGGGTGTCTAATTACTATAAGAGAGCGAGTAGAAGAGTGCAATGCGGTGGCGGCCGTAGCGCGATGACAGAGTGTCTGCCTTGCAAGCCAGAGGATCTCGGTTCAAGCCCGGGGTCCGTCACTTTTTCGTTGCACTCTTCACTCGTAACAATGGTAAAAAAATGAATATCCTGGATTCAAGATGGGTATTCAAGCGTAAAAATAATGGTACCAAGTATCCAGACTACAAAACAAGAATAGTAACAAAGACTCTAATCTGTATGATCTGTGTGAAACTTAGGCTCCAGTTTCAAGACTGGCGCTAGTCAGAGCAGTGTTGGCAATAGCCAATAAACACGACTATGAAATGTGGCAACTAGACGTAAAAGCTGCCTTCTTACACAGTCCTATCAAAAGGGAAATATTCATGGAAACACCAGATGGCTTCGAAGATCATGAAAATCAAAGACAAACTAAAGTTTGGAAGTTGCGTAAATCTCTGTATGGTTTGAAGACGAGCCCGAAGAATTGGAACCTACACTTTACAGAATTTGCAAAACAACTAGGCTTTGAAACGAATAACAGGGATCCATGCTTGTTTGTATATCCAAAAGGCAAAACATGTATTATAATGTTGCTCTATGCCGATGACATACTGCTAACAGGTAATGACAAGAAACGAATGAATGACGTACAGCAAGAACTGAGTAAAAAGTTCGACATGAAATTCTTAGGGGAACCCAAAGAGTTTCTAGGGATAACAATCACTAGGAACAGGAAAGATAAGACGATCAAGTTAGATCAAAACAAGTTTATAGCAAAAATGCAAACAAAATTTGGTTATACACAAGCTAAAGGACAGTCAACTCCAATGGTGACAAATCAAGTACTGAATAGACAAAGAAAACGGAGAGAATGAGTCGACAAATGAACAAGTTGTAAATCAACGACAGTACAGAGAGATAGTAGGGTCTCTCATCTATTTGACAACAGATACAAGCCCAGATTTGGCCTATGCAGTCAACGTACTGAGTAGACACCAACAAAATCCAACTTAAAACGAATGGAAAATGGTTTCGAGAGTATTTAAGTATATTGCCTATTCAAAGAATTGGCAATTAACATACAAAGGTCTGAATGAGGGTATGGAAGCTTACTCGGGACGCAAGCTTTGCTGACTGCAAAAACTCACTTACTACAAGTGGTTATGCAATCAAACTGTATGGAGATACGATAGCATGGAGAACTCATAAGCAATCTTATGTAGCCTTGTCAACGTGTCAAGCTGAGTATGTAGCTCTAAGTGAATCATGCAGAGAATCGATAGGAATATGTCTATCATTAAAGGTAATCCCAAAACTAGTAAGTTTTCCAGTCATCTTATGGTGCGATAACAACGCTGCGGTTGCGTGCACAAAGATGGATGGAAGTAATAAGCTAAGACACATGACAGAGGTGCAGGAGGATTATGTTAAGCAATGTATAGAAAAGGGCTATGTAATAGTAAAGTGGATTAAGTCAGAGGAGCAAAAAGCCGACATTTTTACTAAGCCTTTACTATCTGACAGCCATAATAAATTATCTAATTTACTTCTAGGGAACTAACAATATTCTCTATGTTACAGATTAAAATTGACTTCTCTCATTCAACTAAGCAGATGCGCAGCGAAAGACGAGATTCGACTCAGCACCGGGATGAGTCCTGATGAAGGCTGCCCAAACATCGGTAGTTGTCGGGAGGAAGTGTTGGAATTATAGCGCCAACCACCGACGCTAGCGCCCTCCAAAACTCATCCCCACTACTTTGGGCATATATATATATATATATATATATATATATATATATATATATATACGTTTCTCTAAGTTCCTGTTCAGAATAAAACACGCTCACGTTTACTTTAAAACCTGGTCTTTTTATTTACGGTTCCTCTCTTGCCCGCGATTAGTTATCTGCTACATATCAACAATATTTCATCCAACTTTTATTCGAGCTCCCAGCACATTGCGTCAGAGTGAAAAACCCGATCATATTCACTGCGGTCCATTTGCGACCCGTAAAAATGTTATCTCTTTCATTTTGAGCTTTCATTTTATTAGTGGCGTCGAAAGCCGTGGGAATATATCGTGCCCAACAATAAATCAAGCTATTTCTAGCAGAAATGTAACCATTGAACAAAAAAAAGGACGATGTGAAAATACATGTAAGGAAGTCCCGACAATGACAACCAGAGCTAATCGGGCTGATTCTTCTTCTCCATCCCGTCGCTTTTCGACAATGCGCCTTTCTCTGTTTTAACCCGGAATTAATTCGAGAGAGCTGCGACGCTTTCGCACTGTGTGATTCTCTCTCCCTTTGTGCGCTCGTAGAAAAAACCAATCCCCCCCCCCTCCATAGTTGCACAATATACTTTTTTATTTAATGTTTGTGGATTATGATGTATGTATTTTTGTGTTTTAATAATCAATCTTTTCAGTACTCGAGTATAATTCAGAGTACATTTCAGATTGAAAATTTGCTATCTAGAACGCAATATAAACAATAGAATATTTAAATTATTTAACCTGAAGTCTAATGACATCTCTCGACTGCGTATTTCTTCGATTTCTGAAAATGATTGGCACTTAGCTGCAACTGCACTTTGTAACTGTGTCCCAAGAAGATTGAGTTCTGTTCGTAAACGTTCCAGTTCTGTACTTTTCCGCTCAATTTGAGAATGTAATGTGGTGTTTTCATCATTTAATTCATCTTTGTTTTTCCTTAAAACAGTATTTTCCTGTTCCAGTCTAAAATATAATGTCTTTTAGGTTTCTTACTCATAATTAATTATGATAAATGTTAACCAATGCAAAAGAATTAAATTTGTTACCTTTTAATAGTATCTTGCAACTTAAACAGTTCTCCTCGACTTTCACCAAGTTGACTTTGTAATTCTGATGTATAATTTTCGGTAAGAGCTAGTTTATCTTGATAGTTTTTCAATTCATTTTTTTTAACCTGAACATCTTTTATTAATTGTTTCAACTTATCATCTGCAACAAAAAAGCAGGCTTGATTTCATAAAAAAATCTATGCTTATACATTTTATCATAATATACAAGCAAATTGGTCGATTGCTGTCACTCACTCGTTAAAAAATTAAATAATGGTACAATTTATAACATATTAAATATAATTAAAAATAAATTGCAGAGATCTCTACATAAAATGTATACCATCTCCTGTTGATTTCTGGAAATTTTTTAAAAGCAAAAAATGTAATCAGTGCCTTTATAGATGTTACCATTTAGATTATAACTCTAAAACTGAGTATTGTAACGAGCCCCGCGGCATTGCGATCGGCAACTTTACGGCGCGACTATTGCTCCGCTGGCTAACGTCCATCGCCGACTCCAGCATCGACATGGGATAGCCGTGACAGCATCTTTGCGGCTGTCGTGGCTGCCAAATCACTCGGGCACGCTTTGTTGATTTTAATGCTCCACCATTACACGCTATATCGTTTGATTCGCCGAAGTTTTATAGAGACAATTAGGTCACATCTCTATATAAAAAAGTGATGACCGGATGTTGTGAAGCCAAGATAGACGTTATATGATTGGCTCATGTAGTGCACATGCGTCTAAGTCAGGAAGTCTAAACGTCTCGTCTTGTAGGTTAGTTGAAAAAACATAAGAAAACATGTTAAATCGATTAAGTGCTCGGTTGTTAAAATTATTCAGAGGATTGGAATACAAAAAATCAGATACTTTTACTTTTAGAATTTAGTAGAAGTTTTCTAAAATGTTAGCATCTATCATTCGCAAACTGTGTACAAAAAACAACCGCTGCCCAATTCTTAGCGCTTATAGAGATATAAGTAATTAAAATAACGTATAAATAACACGTTATTTCACTAAAGAACCAGATATAATAATTAAAGAGTGAAAAATTTCTTCAGCTTAAGGTATCCCAATATTTTCTCCTTTCTTCAAATCTTTTTTCTAAATTTAAATGTAGGAAACATTACAATACTTACAGTAAACATTGATATAACTTTACTGATAGTCCCTGGAAGAATCATAAAAATTCCAAACATAAGAATACAAATGAATTTAATTTACATAACAGGTATAATTGGAAAAGTAAAATTACACTTTTTAACAATGTTTGAACCGTCAGTGCGCAGAACAAAAAATGTCAAACATTATTTTACATCCTTGAAGCTTATGATAGTGACTTAAGTTAGTGAGTAATAAACTGCCCGAAAACGAAGAAATAACGCATGAAAAAAGAATATCCCTGGCATGCAACCAAGCACACAGAAAAGCTCTCAAACGCACAAGTAATAAAGTAATGGTCAAAGCATTAAAAGTGTTCAACGCGGAACAGAAAGATTGCGGAATTTTTCGATATCTATTAAAGACTATAAAAAATCTATAAAAGAGTCGGAATAGACATGTAACGATTGGTAGATATAAATACAAAAAAGGTCGAGGAAAATTTCAGTCTCAGTTGTTGTTTAAACAACAAAGGAAAATATAAAATTACATAAATATCAACTGGTAGGTATAAATAATCCCTACAAAATAAGCCCAGGTGGATTTAATTCCGTTATCTTGTTCACTTGTTAGAAATAAAAAGACGTCGATTTCGGCTTTTTTTAATATTTTAAATAATTCAGTTAGTTTTGTATCAAAATAATCGTAGTGCATCTTTTAATGAAGTTCTTTGTGTACTTCATGAGTGATAACAATTTTATGTTAAAATATAAATAACTTTTTTTCAATTCAATTTGTTATTGAAAAAGATGTCTTACAAAATTCTAATTAACGGGCTCCATGGAAGTATTGTTTAACGATACTACCTGTAGGGATCCGGTGTCGGAGGGCTCTGCCTACGCCACATAATAGTATATTACGATACGTGTGACCTAAGTAGCCGATTATTGCACGACGAGTACTAGCACCCGAGCGCAGCGACGGTGATAAAACACTGTGCACTGATGAGCTACTTAGTTCACAAGTATCGTATACAATTTTATAGCACAGCTGCTTAAATTCGCCAAGTCACGCTTATCCGTGATCCAAACAGTCTATTATTGAACTACGATATTTAGAAAAATTATTATCTTATAATAATCCTTGTGCCAAGGGTTAGATAATGATGTAAAGAGTAGAAATGGAAGAAAATGCAAACTCATGATGATAGCACTAAAAATAAATCATATTTTGCTCCATCTAATGAAATTACTGTTGTTTATGTAGGTAATGACGGCGCACCACCTGTAGATCGTGATATTTGACCCTGCACTCGCGCCGACTAGCTTTTACGGGCTCTATCCCGTAAAAGCAAATAAGAAATTTGCAGGAAAAATGAGAAATTTGCAGAAAAAATAATAAAATTTGCGGGAAAATAGTACATTGTGCATCAAGGGGAGAAAATAGGCTATGTCAAGCGTGGGTGAGATTTTCAAAACACCTTACCCGAATCTGAAATAGCTTTTCTTCCTATGGTACACACCGTATTTTTTACAACGAGGGCATGAAAGGGCCTTTTTAATGCCATTTCTAAATTATTAAAATTTTCAAAATTATCAAAAATTTTGAAACTATCAAATTTTTTAAATTATGAAGA
This sequence comes from Trichomalopsis sarcophagae, assembly GCA_024372645.1. NCBI lineage: Eukaryota > Metazoa > Arthropoda > Insecta > Hymenoptera > Pteromalidae > Trichomalopsis > Trichomalopsis sarcophagae. The sequence goes on from QLSS01000274.1 coordinate 80,557, forward strand.
TTTTTTAAATTTTCAAAGTTTTTAATTTTCAAAATTTTTTTAAATTAAAAAAAAATTCAATTTGCTGCAAAAATATGCTACTTTTGCCTCGCATCCCAGGTACAAAAAGTGGCCATTTTATTCAAGTGTGAAATAAAATACTATATGAATACGGGACGACAGTAGATTTTCTCTCGTCTGACTACTGCTCTTGTGAGAATATTTTTCCGCCGGGTGATTACTGCCTCCATTTCGCTCGGACAATAAATGTACCTGCGCGACAAATTTACTCGCTCAGACAGTAAACCCATTCGCGGGTATTTCCGCCTTTTGTTGCATAATATACTGTAATGTGTTTCCTTTTGGTGAATCAGGATGGCAACCAACAATGATAAATTAAAAAAAAAACAAAACAAAACAAAATATACATACGTCACAACTTAATTTTAATTAATCCATGATTGAATTTAAAAATGTATCATAACAGTTTATTGTTGATGTTTGGACGAGAAATAAAGCTTATCGATTATATTATATACGCAGTCATCGAGCACAATTAC
>QLSS01000274.1:96027-166529 GCA_024372645.1 Trichomalopsis sarcophagae
GTAAGTATCTTGAGAGTTGTTTCTAGTAAATCAACATATAACTTTAAGTTAAGCAAGCCCTTGATTGAACAAAACAATTTTTTTTCTTTATTATGATTAAATATAATAAACTTGACTTCGTTTGATTGATCTCAGATTTTTTTTATCTGTAATTTCGTTGCGAAATATATCAAACTCGCCTAACCTTTTACTTTTTTATAATCAATTTTTTTAGAGATTTAACATTTATAAAATTTTTTTCAAACCGAATTATTAAAAAATGAGACTGTCTCGGCGCACGTCAGCACGTACGCGAAATAAATATTTCACATACGGAAAATGTTTCGCGTACGCTACAAATGATTTTAGTCATTTTTTGAGGTGAAGGCAGTACCATCGTTAACAAAATACCGTTAAGATATCAATGAAATTAAATATATTGTTAAGTCCGGGTCAAAACAATAACATAAAGAACATTGTTGATCTCGTCGCTAGGGGTTGCTATGCGCGATTCTCGATGTTCGAATCGCGCATCGCTCAGTCACAACAATATCAATTTATATTAGTGCAAAAATGACTAAAAAAATTTATAAGCATATAATTTTTACTCATTTAACACAAGTTTTTATGAGAATAGCATTTTCAGTGATAGTTACCCTAAAGTTTTATAAAAGCTACCATTTAGATTTCGTTAAGAATTTTTGTAGTTAAAGATGAGTATTTCAGGGATGTTTATCATTGTTGAAAACTATAATTATTATAGGTAGCTATAAGCATTATAAAGAATTGATTGAAACCAAGAAAAGTCACATTAAACCTCAAAATGTAAGTCAAATCACCTTCTGTATGGAAGTTTTTATTATTAATTAAGATGATTAGAATCATTTAATGCTAATGCATGCATAATCATTATTTGGTGTATGTTCATTTATGCAGCTTGCGACGTGTAGCCTGTTTGGCTGCACGTGTACACGATGCACTATAAACACGCGCGAATGACATTATTCCCTGCTGCAAATTGCAAGCAGCAGAGAAGCTAAACACTTGTTGTCGTAGCGCCGAGGAATATAACCTTACCTGCCAACCACGCGGGGCAACGCTTGCTGTCGATATGCTAGCGCCGCTGCGTTCTGCCAGATGTTGTCGGGCTACTGTACCGACACAGCCGTCGCGCACCTTCTCCTGTACACATCAGGAGTCGTGTCGCGATTCGGGACACGTGATCTGGACGCGCGACGAAGTGACGAGTGCGCACCGTCGCCGCGCAGAAACTAGCATGCAGCGATAGCGCAACGGGTCGAGCGGGAGAGGGAATTAGAGAGACTGCGAGTGAGAGAGAACATTCCACGGAAGAGCGCGCGCGAATCTATATACAGCCGCGAAGTCGACGTGACTAGTGGGGGAAGCGCGCCTACACCACTAGCGCGCACTACTAACCGAGCCATGTCGCCGCACTGGTGCGACCCAGTACGCCAATAGGAGTCCTGTGCACCGCGACTGCACAGTGACTCGAACATGACTTTAGCGCAAGAGGACGCTACGGGAGTTTATTGCGTGTGCGCGCTATCTAGAGTAAGAGAGTTGAAGAAGCCGCCGAGTTGTTGAAGTTGGAGCAGAGCAGTAGAAGTTTGTGTAAGTTATTGCATACTCGGCACACAGACACAATTAATGTTCGGTGAGTGTTTGGGGTTTAGCGAAGTGAGTAACGGAGTGTGTCGCGAATCGAGGGAATCCTCGTTCGTACACGTGAGACGCGCTAGATCGAATAGATCCCGACATCTTATAATTTCATCGAGGCGCTGTCGATTGCTCAGCAATCCAGCCAAGTATTCGACAGATAATTTGAGCCGTCTGTTGATCGCTAAGCGATCCAGATACCGCGGAATAATTGCGTAGCGATGCTGTTGATCGCCAAGCGATCCAGCTTCTGTAAAGAGAGAAGATTAAGCCGCTGTGTATCGACAACGACCCAGCAACGGTCTTGGGTGGTGCGTAGCGCCGCTGTTGATCGCCAAACGATCCAGCTTCCGTAAAGAGCGAAGATTAAGCCGCTGTTGATTCAAGGATCCGTTGATACGTTAAATCCGGCAACCCGATTCCCTAAAAGCGTCAGTGTGGCGTCGTCGCGGAGTGAGCGGTCGTAGAGTTGTTTTCCTGCGAGCAGTAGTGTTAGTTCCAAAATACGGATAATCATGACTCTATCGTAATAGAGGAGCGCTATACTGGAGGGCCGTCGCGATGTAAAAAGAGATTTTCGCGCTTTTCAGCACGTAGTCTATTTGCTTCAAGACGACAGCAAGAAGGCATTACCAGCGAGGCCGGATGGCAAATCTAACGGTCAGGCGCCATCTTGACGGACGCCGCGTCCTTTAAACGCGATGCCGACGCCATATTGGCAAATACGAATACGAGTTGTAGAGTCACGACAAAACGGTTGCTCTTGATATATTATAGTCGAAGCTCTTTGCTATTTAATCTTAGCCGTATAGATTACAATTGTTAGTTTATGAAGTTGTTTATCATCAAGTAATATCACGCGGTTGATTCAAAGATATATCATTACGGGTTCAATTGTATTCAGACCAGTTCTGTTTCGCGCTGGGGGTTGCAGAATATATAACTATTGTTTTTCAGCATAAACAGTGTGTATTAAGCTTTATTTCTACACCTCTACCACGCCAGGCGTACCTGTTCCCATACCTACACGTTGTCCCCTTCTGTAGATGTAAGAGTTCGCAGTTCGAAGATTGAGTTAAAACAAGTGTAAATTGATTGTTAGCGTCACCGAATAGGTTATAAAAAGCGCAACATCACAAGCTTTTTAGTAAAGTAAATATCGCGAGCAAACAAGAAATAAAAAGCATGCTCATTTTGACTAGAAAAATAGTGTCATTTCTAACTTAAATGTACCTACCTCTAATTTAATTTGTTTATTATCACGCTCGCAGGCTGCAAAGTCTTACTTACAAGCACTTAAACTGTTCTTTAATTGTTTATTAAAAACTTACAAAACTTGAGTGAATTCTGAACTGTCAGTATTACACGATCAAGAATGCAAGAAAAACTTGTGCATTTACAGACATTATAATCTTTATAACTTTTTTTCATGCTCCAAACCTTTACTAAAATTTAATTAAGTCATTTTCTCATTAAAATCTATTCGTATGTGTATACTCCCTCAAACATGGTGTGAGTGTGATGTCTATTGGATCCGAAATAATAGATTACGATAATAAGAATTAAGTCCTCAACCCCTTGAACACGAAGCAGGTGGTTTATCTTAGAACCATCACTGCTTTTGTATTTTTTAAGAGACTGTCTTGGCGCACGTCAGCACGTACGCTGCATATAATTTCGCGGATGCGATTAAAACTTATATTATATTAGGTGTACCTGAAAGACTTTGCGTACGCTACAAAAAGAGCGTATACTTATAGTAGCACAAGATCTGCAAGTACTGTATACGAGAATAGAAGTAGAGGTTAAGTTTTATTATTTTGACTTGTGTGGACAGAGAGTGATTATTTAGCACAATGGTAGTTGTGCGGACACTTTTATACATACACCATGGCTTTATATATCGTCACTTAAGCAATTGTGTAGCGTATGCGAAATATTTATTTCACGTAAGCGCTGACGTGCGCCGAGACAGTCTCTTAAAAAATACAAGAGCAGTAATGGTTCTGAGGTAAACCACTTGCTTCGTGTTCAAGGGATTGATGACTTAATTCTTATTATCGTAATCTATTATTTCGGATCCAATGGAAATCACACCCACACCATGTTTGAGGGAGTATACACATACAAATAGATTTTAATGAGAAAATGACTTAATTAAATTTTAGTAAAGGTTTGGAGCATGAAAAAAAGTTATAAAGATTGTAATGTCTGTAAATGCACAAGTTTTTCTTGCATTCTTGATCAAGGGGCGCAACAGCGCCACGCTGGCAAAAAAAAAGTACGAAGTACGATTTGTCGACGGCGCGACCCTATATACTTTGAAATTGGGTTTTCTTTACCTTAAAAAAATCTCGAGAGCATTTAAATCATAATTATTGCGCGTATGCGCCATCTGTTGGTATCTACTCTAATATATTAACCTAATCTTTCATGATTAAAAAGATTCATCCAAAAATATTAAGTTATTAACTTAATATTGTAAGTTGAAAATTTACTCGGTATATTTTTTCGATCAGAGTTTCCATCCTTTCCCAATTTTTTTTGTTTCCTCCGGTCACGTGACTTCCAAACCAAATACACCAATTACTAAAATATACAATAAAAACAATCAATTAATAACTGATCCAAAGGGCATTGCAGACAATATGAATGAGTATTTTGGTAATGTTGGTCTAGAAATGAGTAAAAAAATCGAAATGCTAATTAATGCAAAGCTAAAACTACCGAAAAGAAATTCAAAATCAATTTTCCTCAAACCAACTAATTGTATTGAAATCGCAAGCATCATAGACAATATGAAGCTAAAGAATGGCGGGGTTGATAACATAAACGCAAAAACTAAAAAAATACTTGCTCATTATCTTTTAAAACCACTAGAACACCTTATCAACCTATGCATAGAAACTTCAATCTGGACATATTCCTTAAAAAATACTGAAATCATACCCATATATAAAAGTAATGACAAAAGTTATGCTCAAAATTATAGACCAATATCCCTAATTTCTGATATATTTAGCGAAGGCGAGGAGAAATAAGTGGAGCAAGGATTAATACAAACTAGTATAATACTTGGATAAACGTTGAATATAAACTAAACGAAGAAATAAAAAATATATCGAGCTGGTTCGCCTTAAACAAACTCTCACTAAATCTCGAGAAATCGATATATATATGACCTTTGGTAATTATCAAAATAGTGTCCCGACTAACTTTGAGATAAAACTAGATAACAAAATATTAAAAAGAACGGACAACTGTAAATATCTAGGAATCATTTTCGATTATAACATGAAATGGGATAGACATATAAATTACCTCCATAGTAAGACCAAATACCTCGTTTTCGTTTTTTACAAAATGGCTAAAATCATGAATACAGAGACATTAAGACTAATTAGAAGAACGTCTTACATTGGAAATCCATGAGGACGTACTTACTGAAAAATTGCTAATAGATGCTAGTACATACATATGTCCGAAAGGACAGTGCAAACTAAATTACAAACGCTCTCACCACCGAATTTTGTTTGCACTCACCGTACAAATGTCTACCTACATTTGGACTAAAATACTGAATTATACCACCCAAAAAGAAACAATAGATATAATCATTAATATTGCAACGCAGATCATTAACAAGTCAAGGTTAATAGATGAAGTCAACAACACCAATTGGATCACAGCTAATGAGCAGATTTCGACACATCAAACAAATACGGAATGCCGCATTTCAATTTTGCAACAAGACAACACATGTTGCGACTATAGAATCTAGAACAAAAGCATAAAATTAAAACACTTCAGCAAAAAAACAGCAGATACAACTAAGGAAAAACATAACAACAATATTAAATATAAATCTATAGAAACAGTTTTTGATAATATAGATAAAATGGCTGAAAATAACAACATCAAGATGGCTTCTAGAGAAGCAAGTAAAGCACCAGGCAAACCGATTTTAAATCAAATAACTACCACATGACATATGGTGATCTAAACTACTTAGGTTCGAACAAAGCATACCTATACTTTGATAGAGGAGTGAAAAGTAAGCAGACTTTTATCAACTCAATGTACCCTCTAAAACAACAATCACAGCATAAGGACCTAATAGTTCTCAACGACATAGTCTTCACTTCACCTTGCAATTGCGACTCATCAAATCAACACAAGCAGATGTTTCCACATTACAGAGTGACGTGCGCAGTTGGACTTACATGTCCAGCTAGATTAAGCAAATTCGAAAGAATAATTTTTGCTAGAACGATGAATGCATCTACCGAAACATTTACAACATCGAAACAAATTTTAATTAGATATTGGTAAATAAGAAAATCGTGTGCAATAAATGGTTACAAATCTTGGTCTGGTAGCACCCTGCTACTAAGACCCAAGGTTCATTGTAACCTAACACAACTAAGTATTAATATAGCTATGATGTAGGGAATTATCATTATAATAAGTGATTATAATATAGAATACAATATAATATAATCATTATAACATAGAATACAAAATTTATCATTACTAGTTGAAATAAGAATCTATCAAGGTTGTTTTACACATTTGTTTTTGTTACTTTGTTACGTTTATTTTATTATACACAAAAATTTATATTTAGTATTAAGATTTTTTTTTGTACCGGACCTACGAACAGGTAACTCTGTTTACCTCTGTGGGTAATTGCGTGGATTGTTATTAATATTATAACTTCTATGTAATTATATTTTTTGGTAATAAATAAATAAATAAAAAAATAAATATAGTATACTGTTGTGCTAAAGCAATCATACCCACTCCACCATCCATCGTCCACCATGTTGAAATTACTTGTACATTGTACAGTTTACCGTTTGCCGTTCACCATTGACAATATGAAAAGCTCCCGTATTAGTACCGTCGACCATCGATGGTAAAAAAAAGCTGTTGTGTTTGCATCATCTACCATCTACTGTCGACGGTGCTGCTACCTAGACAGTGCGATCGCTAAATGTAAGTGCATAATCATGGCTGTACCTCGACATATGCAACTTCTGTTATCTAACATATCCCACGAACCAACAAAAAAAAATTACTTGATTTGACTAGCTTCCTAAGTGCAGAGGCGTCTTTAGAATTCATGGGACCCTAGGTCCAGATCGTACCAGGGCCCCCCAAAATTTCATCTAAATACTAAATTCAAATGTCTTATTTAGAAAAATATAATACATAACGAGTAAGTAAAAATAAATTTATAGTAATTGAACTGCCTTTTGTAAAGTTAAATATTCCAGGCAAGAATTGTATGTATAGGCTATGTGTATAGAATCTGATGTATTAAATTTTATATCATTTGAAGAGTTAATCTCAGATTTTGCTACAAAAAAAACAAGAAAAAAATGTAATTTTTTTAAAAATAAATCAATTATTAAATTCTATATAGTTGCAAAATATTTTAGTATTTACGTTTTATATTTGCAACTTGTGGTGCAGGAGACGCCGCTACGTGCTGCGTATATGGATATGCAACAACAAGCTTTTCTGTACCGTCGCTCCTTATGAAGACTAGCACAGTTCAAACTTTCAAACGAAAACTAATATAACTCACAATATGCCGCGAAGAGTAGCACAGTTCAAAAATGCCGTCAAGACTAGCACAACTCGTGACTTTATATTACTTAAAATGTGAGTATTTTACATTTATTTACGTTTTTATTGGGTTATTTTGTTGGTTAAATTCACAAAATCCTTGGAAAAAAACAGACGCACCTCAAAGTTTTGAAAGGTTACAGAAATTTTAGAAGATTTCTAAAAAAAGTGAATAATTTTAAAAAAGTTTGTAAAAAATTATTGTATTTGTGAAAACAAGTTTAAAGTCGGTAAAAAGTTGGAAATTGTCAATATTTAAAAATGTTAAAATGAAATCAAGGACAGTTTCGCAAAAATCAGCAAATTTTTATAGAAATTCGTTGTTTAAAGTTTGAGTTGTGCTAGTCTTAATGGGATATTCTAAGTTGTGCTAGTCTAGCGTGTGTCAAATGAGTTGTGCTACTTATGACGGTAAATTTAAACAGTGCTATTCTTCTTAGGGAGCGATGATATATACTTACTCGTTATCAGCACGGCATCTTAGTAACATGCTCTCGAAGTCAAGAGTAGAAATTTAAATTTCATATTTATAATATAACACTTCACAAAAATGCTTCTAGTTTATATCTTAAAGCTTATTTCATATTATATGTGATTCGACACGGTTTGTTATTTAGCTTATTGTAAACGTTTTATATTTATATTCGGTTATTCAGGGTTATTGGGTTAATTCTTAGATTTCGGGGCCCCCAGAACCTTGGGCCTTAGGCCTATATGCAAAGTATTCGCTTAAGAAATGCGAAGGTGTGATGAATCTATCCTGGAAACTTTCAAACACTTACGTTAATCTAGAAACACAACATGATATGCTGTAAGACCATATGAACTTTCAAGTTCAAAAAAGCCACCCATTTATTAATTTTTTTTTATTAATAGAAAAATACAAATTTTAAAGTTTTCAAACAAAGTTTTAGTGTTATCATACAGATGGTAAAACCCATTTAGGTTCTCAATAGCTGAATCTCATACATTTAACAACTTGGAGTAAAAAAATAAAGGATTCAAATGATTATTTCTTGATAATTAGCAAATAATCAGCTAAATATTATCTGACGTTTCAGTTGATAAAACAGTTTTTGGCCATCCATTACAATATGAGAATGCTATATTTGTAAGGAAAACTTATTTTAGGCAGCCGTTTGGCCAAAGAGTAGAAATAAATTTATGTTATTAAAATAAGGCACAGAAGTGTCACATACACACAAAATAAAAATAAATTGCATAGACATAGACTTTAAACAAGCGGAATACATTTTAAAAAGCATATTTACAGAAATTATATTCATTATTTTTAAATTGTTACTTAAACTTTTTATTAACCCTATAAGAAATATTATTATACTGTAGAAAAAGCATAACTTTTTGCATGCTATAAATATTATATACATTTTAACTTTATATTAATTTTATTTTATTATATTATTAAATATCAAACATTAATGCTTTAAAACAGAATTAAAAATTTCACTAAAAGGTTTGATAAAAGTGTATTACCAATACCTAGATTTTTACGATTAGTTTCAAAAATTGCCTTTGCTGTTATAAATTCCTCAATTTTTTTGTTAAAAAAGAAATCTAATTTTTGGCAAATTTCATCTGGAATTTGTGCGATTTCTTCGACTGACAATACTTCTAATATTATTTTAAACTTAGCTTGATCTGAACTCTCCATGACGATAATAAAATAGCGCAACAATTTGTTTTTCCTTTAAATACTAAATACCAAATGATATTAATCTTAAATCATGAACTCTTTTCGATCATAGATCAACTATTCAACACTAATAGTTTTTCTTCTATCGAAGGTAAACTATAAGTTCTTCCAAACGAATTAATGTTGAGTACGGTATCAATAACACATTCAAATTATTTGGCAGCCTGCATACATGTTTTAATCATCGCATAAATCACATAATAGCGTACATAAAGTGTATTAAAGGTCTTAACACATTGTTATTAAGATTAAGAGCGCTACACTCTGAGCCTGTCTACAATGCATTCCGTTCCCTTGTTCTGAGAGTTCCGTTGCGTTGTGCCGTGTGTTCTTGTTCTGCCCACGCGCATGACCCCCCCCCCCCCCCAACACCCTGATAACATTGCGTCGGCAAAATGCGAGCACAGCGCCAAAATCATGCGGCACGCGTGCTTGCCAGGTATCACCTTAGAGCATATACTACATGGAGGAAGCACGCTTACGGCGACAGTGTAGTTGAGTCACAGAGAGAGAAAGAGATAGTTTGGGTACTATCTTTCTCTCTCGCACCGGCACGTGATTGGCTAACGCAATTCCAGAGAGAGAGAGAGAGAGAGAGAGAGAGAGAGAGAGAGAGAGAGAGAGAGAGAGAGTACCCAAAGTATCGCCCTCTCACTCTACAGCGTTTACACTTTTTAACACGCAGTGCTTCCTCCATGTAGTATATGCTCTAAGGGTATCACCGCATATGCTCGGCATATGCTCAGCATGTGCCCGTCCGAGTGCAGCACGGGTGCCGACAATGTGCCGACATTTTGCTCGGTCAGTTTTTGCGCCTCTATTATAGCCGTAAAATCAATGGAATATGCAAATGAGACCCTAATTAAGCTATAGCGCATGTCCCTACACGAGGTGAAAAAAGAAAAAAAAGAAAAGAAAAGAAAAGAAAAATGACCAGCGGCAGGACTTGAACCGGAGACCTTCCGATTCGTAGGCTGTCACTTTACCACTGAGCCACGAACATTTCTTACTTTGAGTGGTAAAGTTTATCCTCATGTACTATGAGCAGCGGTACAAGTTAGATGTTTATTGCAATATACTGTTAAACAATCAGCAGGATATTGCGACAACACGTTTAATAACATTAGCAATCACTGCCGAGTTCGTGTATATGCTGTACACCTATCTGCTACAATTAAAGATTCAATCTCTCAGCAACAATAGATTTCCTTTCTGAAGCAACACTGCAAAAGTTGAATCTATCGCAGAGCAATGCAAACTCAGCAACAGGATTCGCAGAGGTTCGACAAGTGCAAGTTGAATGAATCCAACAAAACAAGCCACTGTGAAGCCTTTGGAGTAAAAAAAATTAGCTCTGAGCAACTTGCTACACTTGAGAGCAGGCCAGTGTCCAACAAAAATCTTGAAAAATCTTGAAAAAAATTTCACATGGATGGACAACTGCAATGCGCGATCCGCAGAGCAACGAAACGCATTGTAGAAATGCTCCAGAGCGGAGAGCAAAATGCCTGCAGCAGCGCGTGTTGCTAGATCGAGCGCGAGCGAGTGAAAGAGAGAGGCGTACCTGGTATGGGTCACGTGACCAGCCAGTTTACTCAAATCTAGCCAAAACGACTGGGAATCGTTTGCTAGTGGGTACTCGAGGGTTTTCGTGATCGCTGAAATAAATGCCGGCGTTAGATTAACAAAATTCTTAATGTCAGCCTTATTTATAATACACTTTTAATTAGAGAATTCTCCGATAGATCAAATGCCTCTCAATAATTAGATCAGCTTTAAGAAAAATCTGCTATGACAATTTTCTGGCGCCATACTTCTGAAATGGAAATTCAGCAGCTCTGAATTCGTAACGCTTGTTATATATCTGTTCAAGAGACTTTAACCTCTCATAGATTTCTCGCAAAGTGTTTTATTGAATTTATTGACTTTTCCTAATTTCACAAGCTCTCACAAGCGGTTAACAGGGTTGAGACTGTCTTCATGATTACCATATGAACCCCGCATTACTTTTTTTTAATTAGTTTTTAATTTTTATTATTATTTTTTTCTTGTCTTTTTTTGTCGGTGTCTAATTGAAATCTATTTTCAATTCTTATACTTTAGTATTTCCACGTGGTCCTTAGCTCCTGAATACCGTAAAACTTTTAATGTTTTGCCCAGATTGACTATAAATGCATGTGAAGTTTCAATTTTTGGCACGTAAAGAGCATCAGAAAATCTTCTTGTTAAGTGTCTTCTAATTTTCTCGTGTTGTATATCATAGTAGAATATTTTATTTCTTTTGAATTTCTTCGAGGACCAGTTAAATAGATCCTTTAAATTTAAAATGGCTTCTGTAGGTGCAGCTTGAAGACTTACTCGAGTGGCTTCTTTTTCAAATGTTGCGCCAATACCGTCACAAGCTCTTTTTCTATGGGCTGTTGCATAACAATGCCATTCGGTTTTTACTCCAAAAACTTCCTCATGGTGCATGAGATTGCACATTTGAAATCGATTTTTATAATGTTGTTTTGCACCATCACTGGAATAAATTATTTTTTTTAACATTTGGGTATACTTTTTTTATTTCAGGCACAATGTATTTTTCATGATATATACAGCCGCTGCATCATGTTTTGAACTGTAGGACAATAATATTAAACTGCGATGCATTATTTCATTTCCACTTCTATAAATGGTCATTGTTATAATGAAATGGTTGGGCAGCATGTTGTGCGATATACGTATAATTTTCTAAAAAATCCATACTAACTAATACTTCGTTTATCTGTTAGTTCTGACCAATAGTTCGACTTGTAATTCTTTCTAGATTGGCTGCGTCGAACATATATTTAGAATGTAAAGATTTCGAACTTTTACATGTAAAATTTCACATGTATCAATGAAATTATAAAAATGTACGTCAAATTTTACATAAAATTTTATGAAAAAATCTTTATTAACACTGTTTTATACAGCCGAAAAAAAATGATGATTCATCGAAAAAATATCTTGATGTTTTCTACGATCTGGAAACGATGCAAGAAGCATCGTATCGAGGCGATGAAAGCATAAAGATGCACGTCCCGAATATTTGCGTTGCACAGCAAGTCTGCACAAAGTATATAAGTTCTGACGACATTTTAGAATGGTGTCCCTCGTGTGCGCGAGCATGTTACCGAAGATCACGTTGGTCAGCTGCTACAGCTTGTAGTACTCGACAAAACGGACTTTAAAAATATAATATGCGACGTTCACAACGCACGAGGGTACGATGCGCGATTCGTTTTACGACGGCCTACCGAACGTAGAATAAATTGCGCGCCAAGCATCATACTGAATGGTCAGAAAATACTGTGCATTGACGCACAAAGTTCATCGATAGTCTCAGCTATTTTCAAATGAAGTTTGCTGCTTTGCCTGCTACATTTGGTTTAGGTGAGACTACGAAAAAGGCTGTTTTCCGCACCTTTTTAACACCTCGGCTAACCATGGTGCAATACCGGATGCGCACTATTATTCGCCCGACACTATATCGTCGAGCGAGCGCGAGCAGTTCTTGCTGTGGCACAACGAAGGTTTTGGCATCAATCGCTACAACTATTACAAAGGCAATTTTTTGACGGCCTTCGATCTCACTCCTGATTTATCCGCACAATGTGCTACACATTGGAATCTCGTGCTCTCGGGTAGCACACGCATAGATGTGAGATTAAAGAGGGCTCTTCTCACTGCTATCAACTGTATCGTTTACGCAGAGTACGACAACGTTCTGGAAATCGACTCTAGTCGCCAAATCTGTTCGGGTTCTGCAGTCACTTACTTAATTTTGAATTTCGCGCCGTAGCGCGGCGAGCGTTGCGGCGAGAGCGGTCGAGCGCATGCGCGAACCGCTGTGGGTCTCTCCCGTTTGCAGCGGGTTCTGGCGCGCGGGAGCACGTGTCGTTCGGTTCTGACAGCTCCTCTCGAGTTATCAGTCGTCTTTGCGAATTTCTTTTGTTTGCGCCTAGCGAATAATCCTGTACTAACTGCGTGCGAATAGAGTCGTTATTAACGTCCTTTTCAGGACGATCGACTCTCTTTTTGTATTTCCGTGCGTCGCGTGTGTGAGTGAAAAAATTTTTTTTTGATTCGCGCTTCATAGGGCGAGCTTACTGACAGTCTGCAGTTATTTTCCCTCTCGAAACAGCCAGCACCTAACGTACTCGAGCAGCAGCAGCATGCACATGATTGATATTCAAGGCTTTCGGGATATAAATAAAAAATTTATTCCCAAAGATATGCAGCAGACGAATAATTACTGCACTCTCCATGTATACGGTTTAGAGTGGCACGACGGAGATATCTCCTTCAAGAATCTGCGTTGTAATCTGTGCAACTTGGTGAAAGACGCGCGCCGTATGTATGTGCGTGGCCAGGCAAAAGCCAAATTTTTGGAAAAAGTAGTTGCTCGAAGAATCATCAATTTAGAAGATTTTAGTTCGCCTTCGTTTGACAAACTTTCTATGCGATTCCGTAACGTCTTGCTGTGCACCAGTTACGGTATCAAGAAATTCGAATTCAGAAGGTGGATACGCTCAATCGTTGCCAGTCCTTATCAAAGTGACCCGTACGACATAAATAGCCAAGTAATGTACCAAGCTATATTAGATTACGATCAGCTGCAGATGGAGAGATATTGCACGCGATTCGACTGAAATATAAAACAAGTGCAAAGCGTCGACTCTAAAGTATGTGGCGAGTACTGCATTATATTTCTGTATCATATGTGTAGTGGCATTTCTCTGCGAAAATATCTACTTTTTTTTCATCAGACTTTGTCAAGAATGACGCATTAGCCGTTAAGTTTTATCACACACAGCTTGGGAGTGATAAAAGATCAGATGGAGGCTATGGATGCATATCTGAATCACTCCTTCACGTTCTACCAGGATTTTGGAAATACTAGCAAGATCCTCCTTCCAAATCACCATGTCACATTCACAAACAGCTTCGGAGCAAGGGCGATCGGCCAACACCAACATCAGCACCTACAGTAGAAATGACAACCCACAACAGTCAGCAGTTCATCAGCAGTGTTGGCGGCAGCGGCAAAATGACGAGGAAACAGAACAGCATCCACCTGCACAGCCTGCGTGCAAGAAGCAGAAAAAAGTACGAGAGTCCGCCTAGTGTAATTATGCATCAACAAACGTTCGCTGGCTTGAGACAGGTGCATCGATTTGCGTTTTAAACAGCTCGAGGAGCTTTCGAGATTAGTTAATCGCGGCGTGGACTCAATTTTAGATTATATAAAAGACGCTTTGTAAAGAGAGGAGGCTGAACTATGTTGTGAAATTCTGAAAAATGTAAACTCGTTCAAACAATATTACGCCCTTCATAAATATCAAATCGACGAAATTGTTAAGACAAACTTAAATTTCGCTACTGTAAGCATCGACGTTTTAGATGTAGTTTTAACAGAAATCTATGCGTTTGGCTTAGCCAGAATCGTAAAAGATGTGTACGACGTTATGTGTTCGCTATAACTTTTTGTATTCATCTCCAATCGTTAGTTTCTAAGCTGTAAATATGCTTTATTGTTCTACGTTCTACGTTCTACGCGTACACACACACGCGCGCGCATAAATATACCATGTGTTCAATTTTCGCTGTTTTATTAAATAAATATAAGATTGTATCAAACAAAAATTTCTCTATTTTAATGTGTACAAATCTCATCAATTAACCCCAAAGCTGAAATTTAGAGTTGGCTTTGCGGCACCGTGTTACATATTATTACAGCGCAGAAAGGATCAGAGTCGGCGATAGGGCAATAAAAGCCAAACAGCAGGTATACGCGAGAGACAGGTAGACGGCGGCTTTGGCGCACGCGCGCCAGTATGGTGTAGAGAGGGGAGAGAAAGAGAGAATCGGGTCCGGTACAGCAGCAGCGGGAGCCACCGCGCCAGAGCTCAGGGGCTAATATAGTGTAAAAGGGGAGGGGGGCTACGGGCTGGTATAGCGAGAGTTGCACACGTGCGTTCGAGCGGGTGGGGATAATTAAACAGAAAGCTAAATGTTCATATGGGTATTATTGCAGAAAATTAAGACAGATGAAAAGAAAGGAATATCATAACATCGGTGTAGCCTAACGAGTATAATTCAGAAGAGTAAACGTAAAATACATACATTTCACACAATTATCAAAATAAATAACAAAGTTATCATAGAAAAAAATTATTACCTACGTAAAAATGTCATTCTTAAAAATTCTGAAAAAAATGAACAAAAGTACAAAAAAAAAAAAAATATTCCGAAAACGATAAATAATTTGAAAATTATCAGAATGTTGTAATTTTTGTGAAACAAAGCATAAATTCAGAACGTTATTTTCAATTAACTTCAGTTTCTACTAAATAAAAGATATTAGAATTTAAATATTATACGTAGTTAATGAAAAAATATTTAGTATCAGAAAGTTATGAAATCCGAATGCTGCAAAATTGAACATTTTTCGAATTGGAAGATGGCGCTACCACTGTTCATGAAAATTCATTCTTTTTTATACAGATGGCGACATAATACTCACACAGATAAATAGATTGACAGAAGAAGATTAAAATAAATGTTGGTTATTGAGTTAACGCATTTGTTAATCAATGGAATGACATAATTTAAATTTATTGCCAGGATTTTACAAATGTATAAATATATAAATTTATACCTTTAACCGTTCACGACTGTAGTCAGTTTAATACGCGACTATAAGCGCTTTTATCGTAGCACGACGACACACGCTATGTGTTATACGAACGTGCTCTCAAAATATCAAGATCTGTCTAAAGACAATGCGAAGCGAAACGAGCTTTGTATATTTTTAAGTATCGATTTTTGAAAGTCAACCGCCCAGTTCACAAAGCTAGCGAAACCGCGTCGCCGATCACTCTGCTGTTCCGTACATAAAATATGCAGGTGAACAAAGTTTTTCTGGGTGCCCACGCAATTCTGGCTAACGGCGCAATTGTGTCCTAGAGTTGGAACCGAGCAAGTTGCTTTGATAGCAATAACCTATAATGTTCCTGTTCTTGTGGCTGGCGAAATGCATAAGTCCTGCGAACGTGGTCAAACGGACTCGATCGTTTTTTTCTGTATATCGGCTTTATAATAATATATACGTGTATATTATATAAGAAAACCTAGCGCGCCACAACTCGGCATTACGACCGCTATGTGGCTTGCCGCCTTGCATCGCTTAAGGGGCGAAAACGACCATTAAGTAAACAGACCCCCCCCCCCTTCTTAATAGATTTGTCAGCTTACTATTATGAGGCAAGTTCGCACACAAATTTTTAGCCTGATTAATTAAAGTCTCTCAGAGATAATCGTGTAAAACGAAATTTTTATTCAAAATTACACGTAATACACATAAAAATTGAACAAATTGAACCCCCATTTTGTAGACAACGTAGAGGATCGGGATCAAAAAAATAGTTTTTTCAGATTTTGCGAGAGGAAACTTCTCCTAAAATTTCAGCCCGATCGGTCGACAATTGCGTGAGGTCACGTGCTCGACTCGTCTAGGATTCTGCTGACAATGCAGCGGTCCGTGTCCTCTCGTCCCCGCAGGTACATCGGCTCCGTGATAATCTACAGCAGCACCCCGGTTAGATCGAGCTGCCTCAGTACCTTTATAGCTGCGGTGTAGCAATCTTTGGGCCCCAAGACAGTGCACCTTTCTTTTACTGTTTATTTTTTACATTTTTAAGCAGGAATAATCCCTAGGTCCTGCAGGTAAACAGGCACATGCTAGATTTCGGTTAATTCTCGCGCTGAGGGAGACAACCCCCTGCTCGATCTATGTTAATAAGATGGTTTAATTCAAGTAATTCGCTGCATCGCTCGGTGTTCCATTTATTAAACTCGCCTGCTAGGGCTCATACTCAAGAATTGCTCACAACATAATTGCCCATCCAGATGCATGAATTTGTACTCTTTAAGTGTCCAAGCACTCTTTTTTCGTATTTTTTTTCGCCTTTTATAGAGTTCGACAACCAAACAGTTTCCTCTTTGAGATTCGTGTATAGAATTTTGCGTGTTACCACAGCAATCAATTATGAATGTGAGAAACAATTAAAATTGATAATGTATATATATATATTTATCACAATGTTAACAACATTCGTGGAAACCGTTGATGCAGCGAGGCAAGATATTTTACCGTGAACAATTCTTCTTTCTTTATTTTCAATGAAATAATAACTTTTTAGCCGATCTAGCTAGTATGCGTCAAAAAAGACTCTTAAACGACGTGAAAAACTACTTATAAAAAAGGGTGCGTACTCTTCAATCGGATGGTAAGCGTCTTCAAGGTTTGAGAACATGTAAAAACTATCCGTAAATTTCGTTATTCAGAATTGAAAAACTATGTATGCAGATGTTATATAAATTTCTAAAGAAAATATCTGTTACGGTTTTGAGTTTCTTTAGAAATAAGTAGTCATCACACGTTCCGCATATTTCTTTTATCACGCAAAAATTTTTTTTTGTCACATTCCATTTTCAGGGCTGCCTGTACCTCATTCGTGATTTCATTTTACAATAACAAATAATAATAATAATATAAATTTTAACATAACGTAAACCATGAAACAAGATAAAGTTTTTACGTCACATCGTATAAAGCAACGTCGTCAAGGTGAATTTGGAGTATTTGTCTTATGCAGTCAATGAAAATCAATAAAAGAAAAATGATTAAACAAAAAAATATTGCTAGCAGCCCCCTTTACTTGCTTAGTCTGTCAAGTAACATTTAGATAAATGCTTAGAACACATTCTCGAATGTCGATACCTGTAGGCGATGAGAGACAATTCAATGTATGCAACTTGCAGGCATACACTCACTCGCGTTTATTTGAAAAAACGAGAACACCATAAATTTTAAGTCCGCGTATCCACTGGTGACAAGGTGCTCTCTTTCTCTTGTTTTAAACTTAGTATAAATATGTCCTCTTTCACTGAACAAGTGATGTCATATTGCCTATATAATCGCCAGGAATATCCTCTTTACAATAACTTATCTATTCTCCAATTTTTTAATACTGAGCAGTCCGTTTTTTTTTAGTCTTTTCTACAAAAGTGACTCAAGGTTTTTCGACTACAGAAACGAAAGGAGCGAAGGAGAATATATAGGTGAGGCGGGAGACTCCACAATGAGAGTTCAATACCCGAAAGAAATGGTTTGGAAAAGCGTGTCTTTGCAAAAGACGTGGAGCGAATGAGCTTTCGTGTATGACGTCACGGTCTTGTTTCGGCTCGTCGACAGACGATTTGTGTACTAAGGCACCCTCTCTCCTCTGGAAAAATGGCCTCTCTACAAAGATATAGTACCCGATAGGAAAAAAGTATGTAGACTTTGGACATAGTCGAATTTTCGTTGCCTAGACGAATCTCAATAACAATCAATGCCTTCCTAACTCGCTTTCTCTCTCTTAATGTTTTCGCTCGCATAGCTTCGACTCTTCTCGCCGTGCTAATCTTCTTGGCTAGCCATTCGGTTTACCAAAAGGTGTAGCCACCCTCCGTTCATCCTCCCAAGAACGAACCCTTTTTTTGCGACAGTGCGACACTATGACCTGCCATAGCGACCAATTGCGCGGCATTCGCGGCTACGCCGGGTGGAGGTGGAAGCAGAGCCGGTTGTGATATTCCATCGAATCTTGCGCCGTCAAATCCATTCTGCATAATGATTGGCCTACCTGGAGCAGGCTGCATAGTAGTATGATAGTAAGCTGCAGCTGATGGTGGGTAATACTGTAGTAGTCCATAGGCTGTTGGTTACATTTTATCATTACACAGCCTGTAACAAACGCACATTGTTCTTATTACTTCGAATTCTTCATTGTAATCAGTTGGGATATTCCCGTATAATGAAATTATAATTATGACAAATGAAGATCGTGAAAATGATTTGATCGTACATGCTGTTAGTGTTATGAATGTTTTTTTTTTATAATAAGCTTTTTGCAAATAAATAAAGGAATGATATCAAAGTATTATTATTGTAAGCTGAAGTTGAAAAAATGTAATCTTGTTTAGTTATTTTGTAAAGTATGCTTATTAAAACGTTAAAAAAGTGGTAAATAACTCACAGAAGTTAAGGTTTTACCACTAGAATAAAGCTAGACGAGTGAGTGTAAAGTGAATAATATGTGCGCTTGACAACAAAATTAAATCAACAGAAATGTGTTAAGAATGTGTTTAGTGTCCTATACACCATGAAAAGAATATACAATTTGACTCAGCAACTTACCTCATATTATATTATAAGCTTGGAGTAATCTAATATATTAACTTGATTGCAGATCAAACTTCTTCAACATCAGCAACAGCTTGCTTGAATCTGCGTGTAATTCATTTATTGAGGATTGTAAAGTCTTGAAATTCTTGCTTTTGATCAGTCTCACTAGCGACTACAAATTTTGACCAAAAATGCTGGAGCAACAGTTATTTTCATGTATTCTTAAACTTTTGGGATGACAAGACTTTGAACGCAAAATTTCAGTGGGAGTATCTTGAAACTTTCCTACTTGAGATCCGTTTATCCAGGAGGAATCCACTCGAACGGAGTTTCAGCTTGAATAGCTTTTGCCATGTACCAGAAGCACTAGAACTTTTCAATTTTAATGTAAATTTGTCATATTATCATATTATCATATTTGATTTACGAGATATAAAAACAATTCAGAACGATTTGTGAGTCTCATACCAATCTTCTGGACTATTTTCCTGTCTGCTGAAGAAGTTGGCTGTAAATGTTTCTCAACCTTTCGTGATTTTTCTATTGTTATAGCTTGGATACAAGTGTTGAAACTGATCTCTTATAGGTGTATGATGAACAACTCCCGAGTCGGCCCGAGTCCTACCATCACTGAGATGCTGTGGACAACTGCAAGTGTAATCCTGGTTACTTCGGCAACCCTGAGGTGCTATGTGAGCGCGTCGAGTGTACCTCCGATTACGACTGTCCATCCGATCTGACCTGCCAGAACTCGCGCTGTGTCAACCCTTGCGCCATCCAATCGCCCTGTGCTCAGAACGCTATATACGTTATGTGTCGAACCACGTGGTTGCTTGCCGCTGCCCAGAGAACATGCCACTGGGCAACCCCTTCTCGTACTGCGAAAGGAGAGTGGTCGAGACGGCTGATGAGCCTGAGTGCAGGGAGTATTCTGACTGCGCGTTCAGGCTGGCCTGTATCAAGGAGAGATGACAAGATCCTTGCCCCGCTATTAGGCCGTGCTTGGAAGGTGCTAAGTGTAACGTACTGGACGTCCTACCACAGTTCAATTGCACAACCAAGGTGTAGGTATGCACGAGTGACGATGACTGCAGCGACAACGAGTCTTGCATCAATCGCCAGTGCCGCGAACCGTGCAGCTGCGGTGCCAATGCCGTCTGCAAACTTTAACGATTGCTTTTGTTTTTAATTGTATGATGTACAGATGTTAATTCCAACACAGTTCTTGAAATCAATATAATCCAATCGCAAGCAGTGGCAGGAGTAGCTGCAAATACCAACGCTGATGTGCCCATTCGAATGAGAGGTAAAACAATTTTTTTTGTAGCAACGCGTCAGTGAAAAATGAGCATTTGATATGCTTGTTTCTCCATAAATTATTATATGCTCGTTAGTTTCAGTCTTTCAATGTGAAATTGACAATTTTCTGATATTAAGCAAATGAAGCATCAAAGGATTCTAAAAAGAAATTACTGTCACTTCTTAATTTAATATACATGCAAAATTTTGATTGAACCAAATAAACTAATTGATGATATAATTCCAAATAACTTATCGGCAATTTACAAGTGCTTCTAATTGCGTTTTCATATAAATCATATTTTAGGCAGCTTTTACACGATAATTTTCACATTTGAAATACATTATTTTGCCGTCATCTATTTTACTCTCACTTTATAATTGCATTTTTTTTTAATCAAAATGCATTTTTGAAGCTCGTATTACCGCGTTATAGCCTCAATATAGTAGTTTATTGTCAGTATGTTTGTAACACTGTTCTTTATCTGTAGGCGCAATGTAGATTAGATATATATCAGTGTCCAATATTGTCAACCTTATTTAATGGCGTCGCTATCGGTGCTACGCTTTTGCCGCGCTCAGTCGCTCGTTGCCTGATATAGGAGTTCGGTTATATGCCTTGAGCTTCACCTTGTCTCCCCTCCACTTGTCTGATCGCTTCGCAGTTTTAGTTTGGGACAAGCGTCAAGCGCCATCGTTCTTTCTCGTTCCAACCGGCGCAGAGGTCAGATGCTTATCAGCCAGAGGGACGAGGTCCATACCTACCAAGAAAATGCTTCGTGTGCAGCGAAACATGATTCCACTTTATCAGCGAATTAAAGAAGGGAGGATTTATATGGTCAGCAGGAGGACCGAACAGTTTGTGTAAATAAAAATACTTTAATTTTTTTTCGAATTTTTTTCCTTTTTTACGTGCCACACAGGCATCAGATAAAAACCCTGAAAATCGCGTTAATATCGCGGGATCCCTGAAAATCGCGTTAATATCGCGGCATCGCCTACGGAGACAATGAACATACATGCCTTGCACATTCTTTGTTAAGACGCGATCTTTATTTGCAATTTTAGTGTTTACGTGTAGACGTTCTTCGAATGTCCGGTTTTTTATGAAAACCAAGATGGCGCCCAAAATTGCATTAACGATACATTTATACGTAGACGATGTTCATCCCTTACACAAATGATTTTTTGTCTCGGTAAAATCTGAAAATGATTCACATTCATGCGACGCCGCTACTTATCGATCTCGGTTTCTTGGAATCATCCGTACAGCGCCAACGCTGCCAGTGCCGCTGGCCGTTTATAAAGATGCAGCATGTGAGAAGCGGCCGTGCCTCCAACTTCGATGCGTTGCGTTAGCTTTGCCCTTCATAGCGCTCACCTCTGTCGATGATTCAATTGTACATAACCCAGACCGTTTCAAAACTATGCATCGCTTCTTACAAGATTTATGAATAATTTTATATACTTTATAGTTACATATTATAATAACTAGAATTTCATATAAATAAAAAAATTGTTACGATTGACGCTTGTATACATTTCTAATAATTATTCTTGCCTTACAGATACAGTGATACTTCGGATACGGTAATAATATGAGTACAGCGAACAAATTTAAATGTCCCTCGCAAAATCAAAATTATGAGAACGCACCTTAAACCTTCTTACTATATATACATAAGCGCGCACGCAAGATTTTTCATTTCTGGCTGAACAGTACAAAGACTGATCATGCTTCTCACCTTTTCTTTATTACAAAATGGTAACACGTGGCAATGGACAAAAAGGTATATTTTTCATTTCTTATCGTTTTACTGGAAACAGTTAAAAAAACTTGCCAAGCAATATTATTTAGATGTACATTTTCCAGATCTAAAATATATAAAAAGTACAAGTATAAATTTAAGGTTATAGTCTTCTACTGCAACACTACCAGTCAAAATAATTGCAATTTTTACTTTATGTTTATCGTATCTTAAATTAATACAAAAACCTCAAGTTTTATCAAAATTTACCGTTTACGTTTCTCTAACCATTTACGTCTCTTACAAAATAAACGTGCTAACGCGGAAAATTAACGTTTCTTTACCTTGTCTAAAAAATATGTGTCTGTGCTTTATCCAGGTCGAAAAATCGTTAGTCAAGTCCATTTTTAGACATGTAATTACGTGGATTTACGTACATTTGTGATGCGAATAGGCACAGCGTTTTCAAAAAATAATATAAAATTATAGAAGATTTGATGTCGGACAATATGAGATTTACATTACATTTCACTTCATAGGTATCTGAAATGCAGGAATGCTACGGAACAGCAAAGATGCCTACTAACAACTTAAACGACATAATTGATATCCAGCCACACAGTGCAGCTTGTATTCCAGATGAACATGCCATGGACATGGCTCGATTCCGTGATGCTCTGAAGAATGAAGTTGGAAGGCAGTTCTTTCGACTACGGGACGCTTACGACACCATAGCTCTACTGTAAGTGTTAACATTGTCGCAAGCTATTTAACGACAATTTAATTGAAAAAGCAAAAGGTATATGGTTTGAGATAAAAACTGGGGGCCCGTATCTATCTTATACAATTGCGCCAGACCACATGTATCCAATGACCTGTATCGATACTCTAAAGTGCTTTCTTACTGCTGATGATTGGCCAAGCGACGATTATTATTTTTATACGTAAGATGATCTAATGAATTTAATTTTTATTTGATTTGGAGGTATCCGGAGGGTGCAGCGCAAGTTCCCTACGAAGTGAATCGTCCTAGTTTGAAGAATTGGCGAAGACTTGTTTTTCCTCCAGTGTCAGCAAACATGTTTGAGTTTGCTACGCAGTTAGCCAACCCAGAAAACGCTGCTATTCTCCAATATGTTAGTGGCGAGTTAACGTCAACCATGATAACACTGAGAGACTTTCGGCGTAACGGCTATATCATAACAGGAGCAACCGAAGCGCTGCAAATCGGAGTAGTGGCTACTCCGATTCGGCGCAAAAATTCGACACAGCTAAATGTCGTATAAAGCATAAATTCGGGTGTATCGAATATATAGATGATAGAATTGTTGGAAATTGTTGCTTAAACAACGTCAAAAAGCTGAAGCATTAACATTTTAACCATTTCTAACAAAACAAAAGAGATTATCGTAAGAGATATTCGTTTATAGCTCATGAGAGCGTTTTGAGGTTATGTCGTCTGCTAAACAGGGCTGCGACCAGGTGGAGCCGCTGCTTCACTCTTTGGCGCGTTAGCTGCGCCGAATCGGAGTAGCTGTTACTCCGATTGCAAGAGTAGCGCCTACTACCACATTTTGAGGTACCACTACACTTGCATGAGTAGCAGCTACACCAAAAGTCTCTCAGTGAAGGGATGCGAACGACGATATTCATATCTGCATTTGTGATGTGAATTTTTTGATACATGTCCAGGAAGATATAACTATCTTTCAAATAGATTCGACGTATGAGACCGTTCCGGAAGTAGAAGGTGCTATGCAATTCTGCACATTAATAGTAATTTACCATGGTCATGTAAGTTTTTATTTATTGTTATCAATAGCGCTGTTTCTTTATTTCTCTCTATTTCTTCCTTTCGTTTTCTTATTTTTTCTAATCTTTCTTCTTTTTCAATTTATTTATCTTATATATTTGTTAATATGTGGTTGTTTCAGGCGATCCCGTTAATGTAGTTTCTAATGTCAAGAAAGACTGAAGCATCATATGTATGCGTATGCGAAAAAATACGTCAGGAAATGCCAAATGCGAACATGCAACTTATCGGTTCTGATTTTGAGATTGGACAACAGAATGCCATTAGGCAGATTTTTCCGAACGCTTTTATAGTTGGTTGCCATTTCCATATTATTCGGGTAATTTCTCTAACATTAATACTAATGCCATTTTATTGCTTTCCTTTGTTTCATTTATATTAATAAATGCATTTTCAATTTTGTTTCAGGCAATTCTGGGCAAGCTCCACAATTTAGGCCTTGCAACTTTTGTTAAAAATAACGTGGAAGCAAATCTCTTCATTAGAAAAGTCATTTGCTTGGCTTTTCTATCTCAAGATTGGATTGCAGGATGTTTTGACCAGGTGATGAACGCGCTGTCGAGAAATACAAGAAGAAGACTTGAGTGGTTCAACATGTACTTTCAGAATTTCTGGTTGGGAAGGATCGGCGGGTGAGGTTTTTCTGTGTTTAGCATTGAAAACAGAAAAAACAATATCATTGAGTCGTATCACAGCAGACTGCTGCATTGAATGGGATCACATCCCAGTGCCTGGGATTTTATATGTAAGTTCTTACAAAAGTTTATTTTTGAATGTACGTTTTGAATTATATTAAATTTAACATTTTATAATATCGATTTATTTCTAGGCAAACTTAAAAATATAATGCAGCTATCCTGTGTCGATTTAGATGCCCTAGATAGAGGACGTCGCTTTCCTCGGCAAGTCCGTTATATTACGGCTTACCGCAACCATTATCTTCAACGTGGTAGGTTTTGTTATTTAATTATTTTTTTTGTTTTTTCGAGATCATATATTATCTATGTCGAAAACACTTTTTATGTTATATGTGACATTTGAGAAACCGTTTGATATTTTTGAAACTGTACCTAAAAATATTTTATAGTTGTAATTTTGTTTCGAAACAATTTATGATACGTACAAAAATAAAAATAAACTATTTTACAGCATGGCGTCTTCTCTACTTACAACACATCACTCCTCAACGGTTTTTAACAGTATGTTCGAACATAGTGGAACCACAAACCGTTAGAAAAATTGACCACTTGACACCGTCAAGAATTGCAAATATTATCGAATTAGAAGCACAATTCGAGGCAGCCATAATTGTTCGCAACAACGGTTAGTTCAACCTTTCTTGTTGTTTTATATGTATTTATATATACTCGGTATATTTATTAACTGAAATATTGTAGGTGTCGATCCTGAGTTTGACTGCGTTTGAACGATTTCGTACTTCAAGTCCCGGAAGCCCCAGTTCAAAGTGAACGCGAGGTGGCTAACAATGCCAACCAAGGTATAATAGTTAATTCATGAATAAATTCATTATTTCATATATATATATGAAATAATGAATTTATTGATATACCCATCTTAAAATTTTTGTAGGTGAACCTGTCCCGGTTCGACGTCGACGCAGAGTTGCGAGAGGTGAAGATAAATAAATATTCAATATAATTAAAATTGGTGTTTTTTTCTGTGTTTAACGATTTCTTGGTTTTTTTTTCAGGCGCTAGAGGTGGACGACGAAACAGTAGACGCGGAAGGAGGCGAGTGTCGCACGACGGAATACTGGTTCCTCAGCCAGAAGTTGATCCAGCTCTTGACATGGACCTAGATCCCCCTCAGCCACTTCCAGATGCAGAGATTGATCGACCTGATGTAGTTCCTAATGACAACGTTCTTCATCCCGAAGTTGTCCCTCAGATGGGAATAGATCAGCCTCAGCCGGTGGTTCCTGCCGACAACGTACATCATCCGCAGCTTGTAGAAGATGAAGATGCGGTTATTCCAGGAAGTGGTAATGAAGATTTATAGCAACTTGTCTAAATATTTTTCGTTAGAGAATTTTTCGTGAGACTTATTATGTAAGAAACATCATGCGGTGTCTGCTGCAAGCTTTCGGATTGACTTTTTCGTCTATCAGAGCTGGAATCTGTAATGCATCAGTGATACAACGCTACATCAATTTTTAATCAATTGTCTTTCCAGTTACAGCGAGACTTTTCACTTTATCGCTAATATTTTGCATAACATATATTGTTCGAATATTAAGAGTTGGTCCTGACAATTATCGTATGAGTGTGTGACTTTTTATTGAGGACGTCTCAGTCAAGTTATCAAGATCCCACGTGGCACAATCCGTTATGGTCTACGAGTATAATACCCTGCTCAAGACCCTGCGTTTGAGTTGATCTGATAATCCGAGGTCGATGCTTCTAAAATTTCAACCCTACTGTAATTGTCATGGAAGTAACTAAATTATTTGAAAAAATATTGTAATTGTAATGGAAAAAACTAAATTAGTTTAAAAATGAAACATTATTTTTTAAATCCATGTTAGACGAAGCTGTAGAAGTTATTTGAATTCTGGCTTCTCCATGAATTTGAAAAAATACTGTAATTGTAACGGAAATAACTAAATTAGTTTAAAAATGAAACATTATTTTTTGAATCCATGCTAGACGAAACTGTAGAAGTTCATGAACTCTGGCTTCTCCATGAATTGGAAAAATACTGTTCTTACTTCTTTGTAACCTTAAAATTTAATATACGTTTTTATATATCAGATCCAAGATGGAGTCATCGAGTGCGGGCTCGGTGACTCCGCAGTCAACAATTTTCTATAAATGTCATCCAAAAATGGAAGTAAAAACAGTAATATGTATAATTTGTGAAGAGGCTTATCATGTAAGTGATTTTGCGAAATTAAATGGAGCTGTGAAAATTAGTGGTGTTCTGGGATTATGTCCGGAACATAACCTAGGAGACATAACCTCAAAAGTTGATCCAAATCTGCTGACTAATGGAGCTAAGACAATCATTGCTCAAATTAAATTAGCCTACGTACTTAGATCAAGTGAACAATTGAGTATTGCTGAAGACCGTTTTAATGACGACGAGAACAGTTTAACAATAGATGATAACTTGAAAAGTGAGAATGCCCTATTAAAAGAACTTAATAAGGAACTGATGGAAAAAAATAAGTTATTAAGAGAGTTACTAGATAAGCAAAAAAGTGAAACTAAGATCTCAAAAAATAAGACTTATGCTCAAGTAATTGCAAATGTTATGCCTAACGATAAGCCAAAAAGAATACCAAAAATTATAATTAAGAACAAAGATAGTAAGGAATACTCTAATGACAAAATAAATGATGCTGTTGCCCACTACCTCATCAAAGACAAGAGCATACAAGCAAGAAAAGTAATAAAGAAGAAGAACGAAATAATAGTAGATTTACTAACAGAAGACAGTGCAAGTAAAGCATATAGTGTGTTGAAGAAAAAACTTGAGTCTAGCTGTGATATCACAAAAGAAAAAATTGAGAATCCAAAAGTAAAGGTAGTTGGAATCGATAATGTTGAAAACCTGGACAACAAAAAAATTGAAGAAGACATAAATGAAAGGAATTTCAGTAAAACTGGTAAGAAGTGTACATTATTGCACTCATACTTTAATTCTAAAACTAATCTACAGTCAGTAATATTAGAAATTCCAGCCGAACTTTACTAACAAGTACGAGAAAATAAAAATAGGCTGTTTGTGGGTTACCAGAACTGTAAAGTATATGATTATTGTAATATAAAACCATGTTACAATTGTGGAAGGTATGGGCACAATGGTTCTAAGTATACAAACAATCAAATATGCTTAAAATGCGCTGGTGATCATAAGACAAAAGATTGTAAGAGTAATAAACCAAATTGTCCAAATTGTATCTTTAGCAATAATAAGTATAAAACGCATTTCAATACGGAACATATAGCAACTGATAGCCACGAATGCTCTATACTGCAGAACAAAATAAGGAAGTTCATTGACCTGACTGATTACACGATACAACCTGTATTACCGAGGTATGCCGGTATGGCAGAGATTACATCAAGCAAGGCTATGGGACTGCGAGCGTCTGGAGTGTCGTCGGATTCACTAAACTCAATTAACATGCGTATAACGACTAGACAAAAAACTAATGAATAACTCATGGACCAAGACTTTAACCTTGAAGATATATATAGTCTAGAACGTGAAGCAGATGACCTCAGATCACTAAACAAAAGTATATTGAAGAAGCAGAACCTAGTTTTGTGCGTAAATATAAGAAGTTTGAATGCGAACTACGAAAAATTAGAGTGCTTTATTAATAGTCTAGTGTTGAAGCCAATTATAGTAGTATGTACGGAAACGTGGAATTTGCAGCATCCTCAATACTATCAAATACAAGGATACAACAGTTATTATAATGATAGCAAAATCAATAAGGCTGATGGAGTCATGATATATATTAAAAATAATATTCAAGAAACAACTAAAATAGAGGTATTTGATAGGTTGAGTGTTGTGAGTTCCGATACTTTCCTAGCGTCTGGTGAGGCAATCAGAATCTCTTCTATGTACAGGTGCCATGATGTACCGAAGTCCGAATTTATTCACTCCGTAAAAAAATTTTTATCGCAACAAGTTAATGTAAAAAATCACTGTATTTTCGGTGATTTTAATATTGATATAAGTGATGTAAATTATGATAAAACCAGTTTGGCTGAAAAGACACTAACTCAAGAATGTCTAAATAATTTTTTTGAATATGAGTATATGCCTTTTTTTAGAGGAATCACAAGACATTCTCAGAACAATGAGAAAGGTACATGTATTGATAATTGTTTCGCCAAAATAAGAAATACTGAGATACAGTCTTTTAAGTTAAATATACCGTTCAATGACCATTATCCACTCTTTATAAGTATTGATAAACTAAAAATAGTAAAAGATAGCAATGATTCAACGTGCATCAACTATGGCAAGCTAGCAAGGATAGTAAAAAGAGTTGAGTGGAACTCAGTATTACAAATACATGATCCTAATAAAGCTATAGATGAATTGATAAACATGATCCAAAGCTGTCTTGAAAAAGCAACTAGTAGAAGATATACTAATAAAGATAAAAAAAACTTAGTTCCCAAGAAAAAATGGATTACAAATGCAATATTAATATCATGTAGGACCAAAGAGATGTTATATAACATATGGAAAAAGGAACCCTACAAATTGGAAACTGAAATTGGATTATAAAAATTATGATAAAACTTTGAGAAAGGTCATTAAAGATGCTAAGTATAAATATGAAAATAATGCTCTTAGACAAGCATGTGGCAATTCAAAGCAGCTTTGGAACATAATAAATAATAAATTAGGGAAAAAAAAGAAACAAGGAGTTCAGCTTGATAGTATGATGGTTGGTGAACGGAAAGTAAATGATAAGACTATTATTGCGAAAGCGATGACTGAATACTATTGTAATGTAGGAATAAATCTAAGCAAACAAATTCAAAATATGGACTCTGAACATTTGAAACTGCCAGATAGAAATAACTTCTCGATCTTTATTAATCCGACAAATATGTTTGAGATTCAGAACATAATTATTGCAATGAAAAAGAAATCTGGTGGAGTCGATAATATCAATGCAGTAACTATCAAAACTTTATCTAAATATTTATTAAAACCTCTAGAGTATATATATAACTTAAGTATACAACAATCAATATGGCCAAATGTACTAAAGCAAGCGGACATAGTACCTGTATATAAGTCAGGAGATAAGAATTATATGAGTAATTATAGACCAATATCACTTATTTCAAACTTTGCAAAAATTTTTGAAAAAATAATATACTATAGACTATATAGTTTTATCAGCAAGCACAAAATATTTTCAAATAAGCAATTTGGTTTTATGAAAATGAGAGGAACAAAAGATGCTCTTAACTGCCTAACAAATATTATATATAGAAATCTAGATAAAAGTAAACCGATTATGACAGCATTCCTAGACCTAGCAAAAGCCTTTGATACGGTAGATCATAATATACTGTTAGACAAATTAGAGAGATATGGTGTGAGAGGAAACGCTTTTAAATTGCTGACCAGCTATCTATCTAATAGGAAACAATGTGTTAAAATAAACAACTACAGAAGTGAGTACAAAGAAATTACTATAGGAGTGCCACAAGGAACCATCCTTGGACCCCTACTTTTTATATTATATGTGAATGATCTACTGATAGATATGCAAAAAGACACTATATTATCTTATGCGGATGACACTGTCATCATTTCATGGGATGACACGTGGTCTGCCGCTCAGGATAGACTAAACGAATATCTTCGTAAGGTAGCAATATGGCTGAACCTAAATAAATTGTCACTTAATGTAAGCAAAACTGTATACATTGCATACGGCAATTACTGTGATAGCGTGCCTAGCACTCTAAATGTAAAAATTGGCGATAATATTATACAGAGAGTTGATAGTCATAAACATCTAGGCTTAATAATAGACTATAACATGAAATGGGATAAGCACATTAACCACATGGTGAAGACTACGAGATACTTGATTTTTATTTTTGCTAAACTAAAGAAACTTATGGAGAGTAAAACGCTAATGATGTTATACTATGCTCTATTTCACAGCATTGTAGGCTATGGTATAATTGCCTGGGGTGGTGCTTACAATAATTGCTTAAACCAAATCCAAAATATACAAAAGAAAATACTTAGAATTATTAATAAAAACTGCTGTTTAATTGAGAAACAACCACTACCGATAAGGCAAATGTTTGAACTAGAGTGTATACTATATCATTATAGCGACCTAAGAGATAAATATACAAGTAGTGCAAATAAAACACGCAATAAGAATATATCATTACCAAAAATCTCTAAAACAATAAGCAAAAAAAACAGCTATTATGTGGCAATAGGGGTTTTCAACTCAATGCCAAATGATCTTAAAAACCTCCAATTAAGCAAAGTCTCTATTAAGAGTAAATTAAAAATGTTCATTGGAAAGAGTTATTTTGGATGTATAAATATTTACGAAATTTTAAGAGAAAACGGTATGAGGACATGAGAGCAATGATTGCAACATCATGACCCTCTATGGTTATTTTTTTATATTAGTTCGTAAGTTAGTTTCTAATTATAGTGAGTAAGTTTTTCTGTATGCCATCCCTATGTACAGGCAACTTGTTTGCCTCTATAGGATGCCGATCAAAGGCATGTATGTGGTATATTAATAATAAATATAATAATAATATATTTTGAAATAATCTAACACAATTTATCGTTTTTAGTGATGAGCATTGTCTGCATGGTGACTCGCAGGGTATGTGCCTTTGCGCCATGCGGTCACTTGTGTGTCTGCGAAACATGTGCCACAACAATCTTCATCACAACTCAGCAGTGCCCAGCATGTCGTCAAGTTGCTGATTCGTTTTTGAAGATTTTTACCCCATAGTTCGCATTGATATTTTTATGTCATGAATTGCATTATTGTAGTTATAAGTGTTTCTACGTATTATATTTTTTAAAAAGTATTTTTGTTTTGAGTCAAATTTTGTGTATTTTTGTATTGTTCCTCATTGAATGAAGAACTTGTGAAAAAGTTTTACAAAATGTCTAGATAAATTACTCCAAACAAAACTGTATTTTTTCTTCGCCTAGGCACTTTTAAAGGAATACAGTCTATATACTGAAGTAGATTTATTTTACTCATTAGCGAGAGTTTATCAATACTCTTAAACAAGAGTGTTGAATATGAACGAAGAAAAAAATAATTAAAAGAACGTATTTGTAGAACGTACATTTGTATATCGTTTTCCCATTGTTTGATATTTTTCTTACGAAATTCGACTTATATTGCGTAATGCCAATTATCATTTGAGGCTGAATCATCGTTTGTCAACCAGCTTCTCAGCTTCCTTCTCAGCATACCAGCCGTGATCGGAGGAGCAGTCATCGGAGGACCACTCAGCGCGATCCTCGTGGTGATATTCATCGTGTAAAAGATGCTCGAGAAGGACAGTAGTAGGGGCTGCGCGGCTACGGCGCCAGCGCGGCTACGGCACCACCGAATACCGACAGTCGGTAACGGGTAAATCTGTCATACCGACGTCCGACGCGGGCAGCCGGAATTTAAATTCGATGCATGCATGGAATTTAAAAATTTATGTGTATATGTTTTTACCGTCGCGGCAGCCTGCATTCGAATTTCTTACCGATTTGATCCTAGTATTATAATTTATTACTTTATGGATCATTCATTAATTGTTAAAGTATACGTATAGAAAGAGTTTAAATAAATACATGAATTTTTTCTTTCTTCTTCTATATCAATGTAGAAATAAGACTTATCCAACTTTAAGAATTCGGAAGAGATAACGGAAAGGAATAATAAATATAAATGTATACAAAATATAAGATTACGTTTTGTTTATTAAAAAATTATATCTCAATACAAAAATTATTCTTAACAATATGTATTATATCATCTCATAACCTCTTGTAACCTTGCTGTTCTGGCATAGAATTCGTGTTGCTGGAATACTTGTTGAAATAATTTTTCCATTCTTTGCTTTTATCAGGAGGCTTAGAGCAAGGCTCGCCTCGATATGTATTTAAAAAAATGCATATTATATGAGCATATTATGAAAATGTATAAGTCTCAATGTGAAAAAATTTTATAAGTGTAGAAGTATAAGTGTTACTTTGAAATAATACTATATGAGTATATTATAAGAGTATTGAAATGAGTATTCGAACAAATGAGCAGTGAATGACCGGCCCGTGATAGATCTTCCCCACTCCCTACGGCTACATCTCTCCTCTCCGCGATCATCGTCGCCGCCGCCACCGCCGCCTCCTACTCCCACTCTCTCTCACTCTCTCTCACTCTTTCTCGCTCTTTCTCTTTCGCTCTTTCTCTCTCTTTCTCTTTCTCTCTCGCTCTCTCTCTATCTCCACATTACGCTCTCTTTCTTTCTCCTGTTCCGCACTCACCTACCCTGCTCGTACATGTAACCACAACGCTCTGTGCGAAATCGTCATCACCTCCTACTTTCGCGTATTCTATCCCTCACGTATAAATATGGGCTCGCGATGGGGCGTAGACTTTCAGTATTTCAATGTTCACAAAACTCTGCATCTGATGTAAAACATTTATGATAGCCGCACCTCGAGCAACACATTGTCAGACTTGTAATTATTTCTCAATTTCATTAATAATTCTAATATCGACTTCTTTTATACTTATATATTATCACATATCTATTCTTATACGCTTATACTTGTATACTTATAAAATTCTATTATTCTTTCGTACTTATAAATCAGTAAGCATGTATGAACTTTAAAAATTATCTATATAATCATATACTTATTGAATTTTCCATACTCATATACTTATACAATTTTGATGTAATGATACTTGTAAAATTTTTTTCATACTGATGGTGCACCACCGTTAATTAAAAACTTTAAATTTCATAAATTCCCGCCAGTGCCTCACTTAGGTCAACGCGCATACGTGAGAATGTATGTGTACAGCACTAACGGAAATTTCTGAAATTGTTAAACTTGTAATTATTTTTAAATTTTATTAATACGTCTAATATCAACTCCTTATACTTATATATTATAATATATCTATTCCGATACGCTTGTACTTATTAGATTCTATTATTCTTTCATACTTATAAATCAGTAAGTATGTATGAACTTTGAAAGTTATCTTTATACTCATATACTTATAAGTTTTTATGTGATCATACTGATGAGAATTTCTGAAATTTAAACTTCCAATTAACGGTATTTTTTCATAATGATTTCATTAATAAACACATACTTACCTTAAATTAGAATGTTTAAATAATTTTAATATTTTTATTAATACGTATATACTTACATTCAAATGCTTATAATCATCAAACAATAAAATATTAGGCTAAAACTAAGTAGCTCCCTCTCTTGAGAGCTCAGAAACCATAACAATATAGTTCTTGGTAATAGTTTCGCTTTTCTATTCTACAAATTTTACATTATTATATGATATATTTATAAAGTATATTCATATTGTGTTTTGTATACTTATAGTGCTTGAGCTATTTTATTAAAAAGTAAAACGTCCCCTTCTTAACACATTAATAAATATGAACAAAAGTTTAGTGATAAATATTAGTTAATTTATCATTTAAATTTTTAAAATATGGTTAGAAAAATCTGTATTATTATTCATACTGTTAGTCGATTTGAAGGAATAGTATTTTTACCCTCTCTTGAATATTTATGATGGTTTTATCTTTTTCCAGATTATATATTTTCAGAAGCTGACTTAATTTTTTAGTTGTTAACAAGCAAGAGACATGGCTACTCTTTTAGATAATTTTCGATCATTAGTGAATCATCTGGAGGAAGCTGAAGAGCTTTTATTTTCTAGACCTACTACTGATACGATTGTGATAAATCGTTGGAAAAGTCAGTGTGATTTATGTCTCAAACAGTTACGTTATGTCTTGAAAGACAAACTACTCTCTGTCTCTGAAAAACAATCAATTATACATATGATTAGTAAAATTGAATGTTTTAAGATAAAATTACATGAGAGATTGACAAAATCCGGTGGTGGACTTGTACAAAATAAGATAAATGCACGTGTAAGATGGATTGATGTAGATAGTGCATTTAATAATAGGATGCGTACCAGTATAGTAGCTAATATTCAGCATATTGATGTAAAGAACTTTTTACAAGATGCTTCAGTTTTATTCATTAGGCGAATAAAAAGTTTTTTTAAGAAGAATGATAAGCCACTGAAAATTAATTCAGTCTTATCGTGTAAATTTAAAAAAATTGTAAAAAATGCTGATGGTGATGAAGAGGGAGAATGTATTGAAACAAAGCATTTCAATACAAAAAATACATAAATTTTTGCAGCATCCACAGTTAAACAGTGATTTATTGATCACATCATGGAACCTCTTCTCACTAACATAGAGGAGTTTGAGGAGCAAGATTCTGGTTGGACTTTGCATTCAATTGTCAATATACAAATTAACATGAATGTATTTAATCCAATACGTACTGGTAGCTCGTATATACCTCTGCCAGAATTTTTGATTAAAAAAGAAGCATGCATAAATGTTAAAAATTCTGATAATCAATGCTTCAAATGGGCAATTCTATCTGCCTTACACCCTGTTCCATCAAAAAAACATCCGAATCGAGTGACAAATTATTTTCCATATGAAGAGGAACTTAATATGAGTGGAATTGAATTTCCAGTTTCACTGAAAAAAATTCCAAAGTTTGAGAAGCAAAACAATGGAATTTCAGTAAATGTTTTTGGACTTGATGAGAAGAGTATTGTACCTCTCTATCTGACATCAGAGAAAAAAGAAAACCATGTAAATCTTCTTTTACTCACTGAAGTGGAAACTGACTCTTTGGAAGAGAACATATCTCACTTTGTGTATATAAAA
This sequence comes from Trichomalopsis sarcophagae, assembly GCA_024372645.1. Taxonomy (NCBI): domain Eukaryota; kingdom Metazoa; phylum Arthropoda; class Insecta; order Hymenoptera; family Pteromalidae; genus Trichomalopsis; species Trichomalopsis sarcophagae. The sequence goes on from QLSS01000274.1 coordinate 131,672, forward strand.
AATCTATCACGCTTAGTAAGTGATAATCTTGCACGTAAAAAGAAAAAAAGGTTTATATGCGACCGATGCTTAAATTTTTTTTTAATGAAAAAAAATTAGCAATGCATGAAGAACACTGTAAACTCCTAAACGATTGTAAAGTTAAACTCCCTACAGAGGGCCGAGACTACGTAGAGTTTAAAAACTATGGTTTTAAAGAAAAAGTGCCATTTACAATGTATGCTGATTGTGAATGTCTATTAAAACCACTTGAAAGTAAAGACGACAGTGAGAGTAATACAACGCCTATGCAAAAGCATGAAATTTATAGCATTGGCTATTATTTTAAGTGTGCTTACGATGATACTCTATCTGTATACAGATCTTACAGGGGTGTTGAAGCCGCTCACTGGTTTGCTGAAGAACTGCGAATTATTGAAATGAGTGTCACCGATTTACATAAAAATGTGATGCCTATGACTCCTCTAACGTCGGACGAAATAATCAGTTTTAATACTGCTACTGTCTGTTATATTTGTAAAAAATCATTTTCGGACAGTAATGTAAAAGTTCAAGATCATTGTCACCTTTCAGGAAAATATCGTGGAGCTGCACATGCTGGTTGCAATCTCAATTATCAAGATTCTAGAATTATACCTGTAATATTTCACAACTTAAGCGGTTATGATGCTCGTCATTTTATAATCTCAGATGTATCAAATCATTTTCCTGGACAGGTCTATTTACTTCCTATAACAAAAGAGAAGTACATTTCATTTACGAAGAGTGTGGAGAATAGTGATATTAAATTCAAATTCATTGATTCTTTTCGTTTCATGCCTACATCGCTCGAAAAATTATCCTCATATCTCGAAGAATATAAGATCGTCGATAGAGAATTTTCAAGCTTAGAAAAAGAAAAAATTAATCTGCTGACGAGAAAAGGTGTACTCCCATATGAGTACATTACTTCGTGGGATAAATTGGATGAAACGACTTTACCTGATCTAGACAAATTTTTCAGTACACTCAATGATTCTGGAATAAGCATGGAAGACTATGAACATGCGCAAAATGTATGGCGTTCGTTTAACATACAGACATTGGGTGAATATTCTGATTTATACATGAAAACTGATATATTATTACTCGCAGATGTTTTTGAAAATTTTCGAGAACATAGTATAAAGGCGTATGGCTTAGATCCTGCACATTATTATACTACACCAGGATTTTCTTGGGAAGCTATGCTTAAACATTCAGGTATTAGATTAAAACTATTGACAGATATTGACATGGTTTTATTCATAGAGCGAGGTATTCGAGGAGGTTTAAGTCAATGCTCACATCGATATGCGACTGCTAACAATAAGTACATGCTGCAGGATTATAAGACTGATGAAGAAACCAGTTTTTTAATTTACTTAGATGCCAACAATCTTTACGGTTATGGAGAATCGCAGTATCTTCCATACGATGACTTTGAGTGGATAACTGATTGCGAGAATTTCAATTTTTTCTCAGTAGCAGATAATGCTCCAAACGGTTATATTTTAGAAGTTGATTTAGAGTACCCTTATGAATTGCATGATGATCACAATGATTTACCCTTCTGCCCAGAGCATCTAACACCTCCTGGATCTAAGCAAAAAAAACTATTGGCTACACTTCAGCATAAGAAAAATTATGTCATCGATTATAGAGCTTTGAAACAAGTCATTGCTCATGGCCTTCGTTTGAGTAAAATACATCGAGTTTTAAAATTCAAACAATCTCCATGGTTAAAGTCTTACATAGACTTGAATAACTCAATGAGAGCACAAGCTAAAAATGAATTTGAAAAAAATTTTTTCAAATTAATGAATAATGCAGTATATGGAAAGACAATGGAAAATGTGCGAAAAAGAGTGAACGTAAAGCTTCTAACAAAATGGGATGGAAGATATGGAGCCCAGGCATATATATCATACCCAAATTTTCATAGTAGTTCTATATTTAATGAAAATTTGGTTGCTGTTCAGCTTCGCAAGACTGAAGTTATAATTAATAAACCTATTTACGTGGGACTTGTAGTCTTAGATCTCTCTAAGAGACTCATGTATGATTTTCATTACAATTACATGCGAAAAATGTATAAAGATAATTGTAAACTTCTGTACACTGACACCGACAGTTTTATATACGCTATAAAGTGCGATGATTTTTACGAAGACATGAAATCAAACATACATAGGTTTGATACATCAGATTATCCAGCTGACAATATATTTAACATGCCTCGTGTCAATAAAAAAATTGTTGGTCTTATGAAGGATGAGTGCAATGGCAAGATCCTTACTGAGTTTGTCGGCTTGAGAAGCAAAATGTATGCCACTCGGATCAATGGTCAAGATTGTGTGAAGAAAATCAAGGGAATTAAAGGTTCCGTTGTAAAAAAGAGCATTAAATTCGATGATTATGTAGATTGTCATAATGTGGAAACCATAAGACAGAACAAAATCGCTCTAAGTCCATACGACGATAAAAGACGCATTCAAGACGACAATATACAGACTTTAGCATGGGGTCATTATACGATCAAAGGTACGTAAGTATAATTATTTAACAGATCAGTTTAATTATTTTTATTTCATAGTTTTTTAAAACATGCATAACATTTTATTGCAGAAGCGTGAGAAGCAAAGAGGGGGAAAAACGTGTACATCTTTCGGACGATGTCACAGTTCATCCGATGTATGCATGGAAATGTGCCTATCATAAGGCTCGTTGCGGAGAGTGGGAGCAAGCTGCCCGTGATCGAGAACGTTTCAAAATGAGGATTGAGAAAACACATACAATTCTTATGCCAGTACTCTTAAGAAAATGTAAAGAAATTGGTATAAAAATAAATGAATAAGCAAAAAATTTTTTATTAATTTTTTTATTTTACTTATATCCATAGTTACACGTCATTTTTGTTTATCCAACTATTATGAGAGTTATCAAAACCAAGCCATTTAACATATAACTTATTTCCACGTTTCTTTAAAACTTTTTCAACTAAATAAATATCAGGATATCTAGTCTTGAGAAGTTCTTCTTCATAAAATCCACCTGCTATTGGTTTATCTTGATAATCCTTCAAATGGTAAGTCCGTGGAATAGTATTTGATACTTTATATACAGTAAAGATTTCAGTTGACCAGTTAGGTGTATATCCTTTTTCAAACAGTTGCTTACTCTTACTAACTCGAACTTTATCATTTACTTTGAATTTAGCTTCCTTATGTTGACGTAATTTTTTTTGAGCAGCTAATCGAGTAAGAATTTCTTTAACATGTATGGATTTTACATCAATAGGTTTCATACCAATTGTCCGATGCTTAGATTTATTGTACTCTAAGGTTATATCTTGCAGTATATCTATCCACTTATAATTACCTCGTAAACTAAAACGCTTCCACATTTTACTTTTAAGAGTACGATTAAATCGTTCACATATCGAAGCTTTCATATTGCTATAAGTCGAATACAAGTTTATTTTAAAATTTTTCATTAATTGTTGAAATTCCTTGTTGTAAAATTCTTTACCACGATCTGTCTGCAAATTTCGTGGTACTCTATTTTTTACTAGAATCGACTGCATAGCTTTAGTTACATATTTTCCACTTTTTTGCTTTATTGGCACAGTCCATGCAAATTTGGAAAAAATATCTATGACAGTGAGCATATACTTGAAGCCTTTATTTTGATTTGCGTACGGTATCATTTCAACGAGATCTGTTTGCCATGTTTCATCGATATCTCTTATTTTAAATGACTGACGAGGATAGTTACGCCTTGCAGGCTTATGGATTTCTTCCACTAACGATTCTTTCATTTTTATTTACATAAAATGTGCATGAGTAGTAGTAGTGGTAGTAGTAGATGAGTTTTCATTGATAAAAAATTCAATCACTTTTATTTTATCATATAACTCGATGAGTGATTTTTTTATTTCAGATATATCATTTCCAATTGTATCCAACTTTTTATCGTTTAAAATTTTATTAAAATCATGAATAATTTTTTCAGATTCCAGTTTAACATTTTCTTTCATGACTTTTAACGTTATCACATCGTTTGCTTCCGTATCATCAGCTACGTTACACAATTTATGACTTTGCAAATCAAATTGTCCGTCTGCAGTAAGCTTGAAACCCTGACCTGGTGGACCGCGAACTGTGTCAGTACGGATCAGTTGTCGTCCGAATACATCGATACTCATTTTGATACTGAGTGATAGCTCTACTCTACACATTAATAAATATATTCAGCTTCACGGAGTTCTTCGATAATGGATTGTATTTCATTTATATGACTCTGATTTCCAGCTGCTGTTTCAGCAGTAAGCAATCTTAAACGATCAACAAGCTCATTTGGATCATCCCAATAAATGTAGTCCATATATACGTTTTTACGAGCGACTTTATACGATAAGCCTTTACCTCTTTTAAGCTTGACTTCCTTGATAGACTTGCCAATGTAATTAGTATACTTTTTACTGTCTTGCACACGGATAGCTTCATGTGGAAGATAATATTTTCTATGTGCGTTGGTATCATTTAAAATTTCATCATAATCTTTCATATCCTCAGCCGTAATTAAACTTTTATCTGGATTTTTCATGAATAACAATTGAATGAGACCAGGCCTCTTTTTATACTTTTTCTGACCAATCGTAATGAAATTATCATCAAAATCTATAAAACTATCACCGACTTTGAGTTTATCGTTACGCATTCTTCGTACACCATATACTGTATCTAAAGTTTGCATTTGACCATTTAACAATAAGTCTATGTACTCGTCTTCTATATCATTTTTTTTCTTTCTAATAGTCTCTTCAAAATCTTCTTCTTCAGACTCACTTAAAGCAGACTCAAACTTAGTATCATCTTCAGTTTCAAGTTCAATATCATCTTCACTATCTTCTACAATATCATCTTTTTTCTCCACTTTTTCTATTTTTATTTTTTTCTTCCTCACAGTTTCTACTTTAGGTTCACTTTTCACTTTCATATGATTTGTTGTCTCAGTCACATGTATCAACTTTTCCAGTGGATCAACAATAGGCTTAACAGAATCATTTACTGCTTTCTCAAAATCTATTTTCTGACTTTTCAATAAAGTATGTTTTCGTTTTATAGCATTACGAGCCTTCTCTACTTCTCGCAGCACAGCAATCTGTTGATTAAAATCGGTCATCTTGTCACTCTCAAGTCTCACAGTCGAATACTAAACTTATTCCGTGCGTTGTATATTTATTATAAATTTATCGAAACCTTTTCTGTAACGGCCATCATTAATTTTTGAATCTTTGTCAATTACAAGAAAGCCATGATTACTATTCCAACATGATGAACACAAATCTTTAAATCTTTGATATGACATGTCTGTATTCACATGATCATTATATATATGTTTTAAATTCATATCATCTTGTCGAAAAAGTATTATTAAATTAACGTTATCACGAACTAAATGTTTTGGTACTTGTGCATACGATTGACATAAGTAGAAACAGTCAACATTTTTATGTCTGCCCATGCAGTAGAACGCTTTGACATTATCTTGTTTTTCACATGCAATATCATCAAAGACAAATATAGAATTAGCTCGAGCTTCATCAGGTGATACAACAAGGTCGTGCTCGCCAAAAGGTAAGTATTGTATACCTTCTAGCGGTTCAATAAGCTTTTCGAGAAATTTATATTTTGACTGATTTAGAGACTTTGAATATACGTATATATTTTCAAATTTGAGACCATTCGGATGTATTATGAGAGATAATAAAGCATAAGTTTTTCCACAATTAGATGGTCCACAAAAAACAGCTCGAATGCTATCCGGAAGTAAGTTTCCATGTCGTTTATAACGTTTAGGATTTGATTCAGTGAGTGTATCAAAATTGATCACCGGTAATTTCAGTGATTGTTCTTGCAGATCCATCTTGTTTTAAAGATCAATTCCAACTGACTGGATATAAGTATAAAAGCGTACATTTATAGTTTTTACGTCAGTTTATAGAAAACTTCCTGAGAGTGATGATCACCCATAACGGATCGGGTCTTGTAAATAAGTTAATAAATAAGCTACCTATAGAATTACATTTGCCTGGTTATCAGTACTGTGGTCCAGGCACGAAACTGTCTAAGAGGCTAGCACGTGGAGACCTTGGAATAAATCCTCTAGACGCTGCATGTAAAGAACATGATATAGCTTACTCAGGGAATCCTAACAATATTCAGGCAAGAAACGTTGCTGATAGAGTTTTAGCGGAAAAAGCGTGGCAACGAGTGACCTCTAGTGACGCTAATTTACGTGAAAAAGCAGCTGCTTTTGCTGTTTCAAACATCATAAAAGTAAAATCAAAGTTAGGTATGGGACTCAGTGGAAAGAGAAGAAAGATGCAAAAGAAAAGAAAATTGTTATCATTGAAAAATGTGATCAAGTCTACGGCGAAATCATTCATTCCTAGCAATGATTCACATAGTTCAATCAAATCAGCTTTGATGGTAGCTCGTAAACATATAAAAAATGTAGGTGGAAAAACAAATATCAAGATTCCACGTGTACTACCTGTGCCTAAGGTAGGTGGTTTTCTACCAGCTCTAATTCCTATTTTTGCTGGTTTGAGTGCTGTAGGCTCACTTGCTGGAGGAGCTGCAGGTATCACTCAAGCTATTAATAGGGCAAATGCTGCTAAGCAGCAAATTGAAGAACAAAAACGACATAATAAAAAAATAGAAATGTTAGCACTCGGAAAGGGACTTTACTTAAAACCTCATAAAACAGGTTATGGCATTTGTTTGAAACAACGTAAGCAGAAACGTATGCAACGAAAACGTTCGCAAAGAAAAAAAAAACGTTGTTGACATAATACGTTTACCAAATCGTCCATTGACTGACTATGATTTACTCAAATACGCACGCTTATTGAAAATTTCAAATTTTCGAGGAGTCTACATGAGAAATGATTTACCTGCAAATAAAAGTCATTATCGAGAAACTGCAATTATAAATTTAGATGATAAAACAGGGTCTGGTACTCACTGGGTAGCTTATCGTAAAAATGGTAATAATGTTTTCTACTTCGACAGTTTTGGTGACTTGCAACCACCTGAAGATCTTATGAAATACTTGAAAATTGATAAAGTTAAATATAATTATAAAAGATATCAAGAATTTGATACTTTTGTTTGTGGTCACCTCTGCCTAAAATTTTTATGCAATCAACTCGGTGACACAGACAATTTTCTTCTATATAAGAAGTGATTAGATCGATAAACTATCAGTATCTTACTTACATTCAAAATGATTGAATCGCTAACTTTGAGTCTGTCAGGCACTTCGTCTGTTCTGGAAACTCAATACTTTCCACCAATTGAACTCGATTCAGATAAAATGTACGTTCTCGGATTGGTTGAATTACTAACTTTCAACTCTATACCTAATGTGGACTTTAAAAGCAATAAATTTTATGTTGGACAAGAAATCATTGAATTACCAACTGGTAGCTATGAAATAGAAGATATTGAACGTACTCTTCAGGAAATTCTCAGCCAAAAAAATATTACCCTAAGTATTAAACCTAATAATAATACACTGAGAAGTGTCATTACATGTAGCCATGAAGTAGACTTTCGTCCCAAAGACTCGATAGCTCGACTACTAGGTTTCACACCACGACTGTTGAAACCCTATATAACTCACAACTCTGACTTGCCTGTAGCCATTCTCAAAGTGAATGTCCTACGAGTAGAGTGTAATATCACATCTGGAGCATACATTAATCAAAATCAAGTTCATACCATTCATGAGTTTTTCCCTGCAGTTCCACCAGGTTACAAAATAATTGAAGTTCCAAAACAAATTATATATTTACCGATATCAGTTAAAATTATTGATCACTTACAATTACGGATCGTAGATCAAGATGGTGATTTGGTAAATCTACGTGGAGAAGTTATAACAATTCGTCTACATTTGAAGGTCTAAAAATGGGAATTGTTTTTAATACTAAGCCTGAAAAAAATTATATTAATAATCCACTATGTCCTCGAATAGTCAGTCGACAACGAGTCGTCAAACAGTTAACACGTCAGAACATTCAGTTTCTACGGAGTCTAGGTCTAAAGTTAAAAAGAGGAAACGGTTTCAGAAGAGTAAAAAGGAGCAAAAAATAAATTGTGTTTTCGTTTGCTGCTGTATACCTGAAAAAAATGGAGGGAGTCCTTGATATACAATCACCAATCATTTTTGATGAGTCTGTTGCTCATTATGAGATTCATGCACATCAACCATATACATCATCATCGTTCAATAATAGTGATGAAATTCGTATTTCTATTCAACATCAAGATTTATGCTTGCTACCCTCCAAAAGTTTACTTCATATTTGCGGTAAATTAACTAAAACAGATGGTACTGCGCTGCAACATACCAAGTTTGTGAACAATGCCATATGTCATCTGTTCGAGGAAATGCGATATGAAATGAATGCGATTGAAATTGATCGATGCAAAAATGTCGGTCTAACTAGTACAATGAGAGGTTATGTTTCCTTCGCACCAAGTCAGAGTAAATATAATGAGAATTCTGGATGGACTGATGTTTCAGAAGAGGGGGTAATAACTGATAACAATGGAAATTTTGATATCACTATACCTCTATCAATGATTTTTGGTTTTGCTGAAGACTATCGAAAAATTATTGTAAATGCTAAACATGAACTTATTGTCACAAGATCAAGGAGTGATGTGAATGCTATTATACAGGAGGCAATAATGGTTGATAATAAAGCTACGTATGATGAATTTAAATTAACCATATCTCGCATAGAGTGGCTTATGCCTTATATAGTTTTATCAGACAAAAGAAAAATACAACTTTATAACTACATTCAAAAAGATATACCCATTGCTATGAGTTTTCGGTCTTGGGAATTGTATGAATATCCAGTACTTCCACGTACTACTCAGCATGTATGGACCGTCAAAACATCAAACCAGTTAGAAAAACCACGCTTTATTATCCTAGCATTTCAAACTGCTAGAAAAGGACATAATAGCAAAAATTGTAGTCATTTTGATCATTGTAAGATTAGCAATGTAAAACTCTTTCTCAACTCGCAGAATTATCCATACAATAATCTTAATCTTGATATTGATAATAATCAATTTGCAATGTTGTATGATATGTATGCACAATTTCAAAGTGCTTATTATCATGAAAATATGAATCCTCTTTTAAGCAAGGAAGAATTCATCACATATGCACCACTTATTGTTATTGACTGTTCCAAGCAGAATGAATCATTGAAACAAGCAGCTGTGGATGTACGTCTCGAGTTTGAAACGAAAGAAAATATACCCGCTGATACAACAGCATTTTGTTTAATTATACATGATCGCATTGTCAAGTATAATCCTATAAGTGGAGATGTTAAAAAAATTATTTAATTAAAAAATTTTTTCCCACCACTTTTTTTTCTATATAAAGCTATACAAATACCCATAAGATCTTAGTATGGTTACAACTTTCTCCAAAATGAGTCGAAATAAAGTATCATATACACCCCTGGTTGAAGATAAGAATGAAGAGTACAAGATGGCAAACAATGTAATACATATCGAGGCGAGCCTTGCTCTAAGCCTCCTGATAAAAGCAAATGGAAAAATTATTTCAACAAGTATTCCAGCAACACGAATTCTATGCCAGAACAGCAAGGTTACAAGAGGTTATGAGATGATATAATACATATTGTTAAGAATAATTTTTGTATTGAGATATAATTTTTTAATAAACAAAACGTAATCTTATATTTTGTATACATTTATATTTATTATTCCTTTCCGTTATCTCTTCCGAATTCTTAAAGTTGGATAAGTCTTATTTCTACATTGATATAGAAGAAGAAAGAAAAAATTCATGTATTTATTTAAACTCTTTCTATACGTATACTTTAACAATTAATGAATGATCCATAAAGTAATAAATTATAATATTAGGATCAAATCGGTAAGAAATTCGAATGCAGGCTGCCGCGCCGGTAAAAACATATACACATAAATTTTTAAATTCCATTCATGCATCGAATTTAAATTCCGGCTGCCCGCGTCGGACGTCGGACGTCGGACGTCGGTATGACAGATTTACCCGTTACCGACTGTCGGTATTCGGTGGCGCCGTAGCCGCTCTGGCGCCGTAGCCGCGCTGGCGCCGTAGCCGCGCTGGCGCCGTAGCCGCGCAGCCCCTACTACTAAGGACGAAGGCTCATATGCCCTGGAGGAGCCTCAAAGATCCGCCAGCGGCAAACGCATATCCCAAGCCAGGAGCACCTCAACATAACGGCGAGTTCTACGCTTGAACAGTCGAAGCCTTAACAGCTCGCACCTCGTAGATGAGCAGCATCATCATCAGCAGAAGCAGCAGCACCGGCAGCAACAAGACACCAGTCCGCGAGCGAGCTCGTGGTGTCGGCGGAAGCATCGACCTCGTCGAGGGCCTCGCTCTCTATACACACCCTGATATTTCTATCTGATATGTACACACACCCTCTTGCGTGTAGGCAGCAGCAGCGGCAGCGAGACCCGCGTCATAGATACGCTAACTTTTTTAAGCGCCGCGTTCACCCGTAGCCCTTCTGTATAGAACCTCACGCATATCATTCGCCCGTTCAACATGGTATCATGCAGCTTTGCTCTTTTCTCACTCTCCTTCTCTCGCTCGCTCTCGGAATATAATAGGAAAATACGAGCCATTGTGTAAGCTGATCAGCAGATGAAGCTTTTTACCTGTCCCGCGGCTCGCTGCTTCCCTTCTCTGCCGCCGCAAGCACAGCTTTTCGACTCGCGAGCCGAGCCTCTTTCGAAATAGACATACAGTCTCTGATTTTTTAAGCAAATCCTTGGCCTTTTCGCCTCGCTCTGTCTGTCCGTGTGAGTCTATCCAACTGTCCTGACTCTGTTTGTTGTTATTATATAAATTTTTTGTTTGTAAGCCGCGCGTACAGCGCTGGATCAAACGAACGCGAATAAAAGAATTGCATGTATATAGCATACATATATAGTATATCACACACGTATATAATTCGAGTGCTGATTGGCGAACATTGCGCGCACATGGTGCATTCATATAAACGAGCCAGCAATTTTTAGAAACGAGAGAGAAACGGATCATGGTATGTGCATATCTACTATGCATAAGGCATTCATGTAACATGCATATAATCACTTTTGCATCGTTTTATCACATTCCGTTCTCTCTCTGTTCTGCTCTGTATTTTTTTAACTAATAAATGCAACTGAAAAGACGCGAAAATTGGTACATGCGTTACAAAAAATGTGGTGTGCATCGACGGCTAAGCCTCTTTTGTAGGCTGAGTTCAGAGGCAAGCTAGCTCGATCCGAAGGAGAGTGCGTTTGCGAGCCGAAGATGAGTACCTACTGCAACCACACGAAGTTTCGCTTTACGCCCTTGGTACACTATTGGTACGCTAAAGGATTGGGAGTGACATCTGACAACATCAGATGTAAATTCTATTTACAACTTGTTTTCTCCGACAGATGGCCTTTACTTACTTACTTACAAAAATGTTTTTAATTCTTAACCAGTGATTTCGTAATTTAAACCTATTTAAAAATTTTCGATTCGACTATTTAACGGATTAAAAACAGTTATTTCACTTAGTAGGTACATTTATTCTGATCTTTATTTTTATTAAATAGAATGATTAAATATCGATATTTCTTAAGTGCGCCCGTAATATTTTCTAAAAATTGGTTCCCTTGACCATTCCAAATTATAATTTTCTGATAAAATTATATTCTGATCTATTACAAAAATACAATGTTTTATCCATTTTAGGATTTGTTAGCGTTTAAAAACTTTTCTAACATGAAAACGTTGAATGTTTTAAAAAATAAAAAAACGTGTGCGTCACGGGACGCCCGACAGAAGTGATAACTTCATATGATATTTATAGAAACTATCAAATATAGAACTTGTTTAACGCATGATGGCAATAATAATTTTATAGTTATATTTTTTGTTAATCTAATAATTTATAAATGGATCATGAATAAGTAAAACGTAATTTAATTTCCTTTTGAATGTAAAATATATATTTTATGTACAATATTTATCATTATTTAACAGTTTAAGTTGACTGGCTGGTATTTAACACAACAATATGATTGTCAATATACACGTAAATATCACACTCGGTAATTGAAAAATCAAAATAACTATCTGTTTACTAACACAATTTAATAACACAATGTTCACTTCAAAAGTTTTACTAATGTATAGATTATGTTTACTGTGCACGCGCGCTAAGAAAAAGGGTCGAGGAAAGAAAGGGAGAGATAGAGAGCGTCTGTAGTGGAGCATATCGACGGCTGACTGGAAGATCACCGTATCTCAGCCGCGGCTTCGAGAACGCCGTATCCCGGCGGTGGCTTCGGGATCGCCGTATCTCAGCCGAGGCTTCGGAAACGCCGTATCTGAGCCGCAGCTTCGGAAACGCCGTATCTCGGACGCGATTTTTTTTCCTCAAATTTTGTAGTGACAGCACTGCGCAAATTTTAAACATGACGTGAACATTTTTTTAATTTGCGTCAAAAATTCTGAAAAAAATCAGAATTACTTATTTGATTTATTATTTGACATTAACTACACTGTATGTATAGATAATATAGAAATTCGAGTAGAAAAACTTTTCATTTTACACCGATAATATCGCGATTTCGTAAACCGATTGGAATGGCCTGTCGTTGAATAGGCGTGAGATCTTTATAACCAACTTTGTCAATAATATCCAAGATTTCTTTAGGAAAACCTGATTCCTTTCACGACTGGATCGGATCAGAGGAAACCCCAATTTCAAAGTATATAGGGTCGCGCCGTAGACAAATCGTACTTTGTACTTTTTCTTGCCAAAGCGGCGCTATCGCGCCCCTAGATAATTTAAATTTAATATTTTACTAATTCAACAGAAAAAAATTAAAACTCTTCGTTGTACTCGTATTTTTTACTTCTTTCCACCTCGCTAAACATTTTAAGTAAATATTATTCTTCCATAAATTTTACGTGTTTCGTAAAATGAAACAAAAACCTCTGCTGTTTTTCTACTCGAATTTCTACATTATCTATACTTACAGTGTAGTTAATGCCGCGGCTGAGATACGGTGATCTTCCGTCGATATACAGTATGCGAAAGAGAGAAGGCATGTAGATGCGAGCGAGTGAGAGAGAGCGAGAGAGAGAGAACACGTGCCAGTAGAGAGAGAAGAAAGCGCGCGCAGAGTGGGGATGTCTCCGCTGAGCCACCGTATGCGTGCGAGAGAGGAAGCAAGAGACGGCAGGGTGGGGATAGCCAGACATAACGGCGCCGTAACGCATTCCAACCAATTCACTCCGTCCCATAAGAAGTTATCACTTCAAAAATTATTTTTTGGATCAAATGGATTCTATTTTGAAAAAATGTCGAATCTGTTTAATTTTTTTAGCAAAACATACCCATCTGAACATTTAGCTTTCTAATTAATTATCCCCGCCCCGTTCGAGCTCGGGGCCGGTATGGAAAAGAAAGCGGGAGAGAGATAGAGAGAGAGAGTCGCGCTTGGGTCTGCTTGCGGTAAAAGGGGGAGGGCTGGCATCGTATGCGTGATATAGCTTTTGTTTAAAAATTATTTATAATTATTTATAAATAAACAAATAAAAGTCACCCATTGATGACAGACTGTTTATGTTAGTAGCGGTCGTAAATCATGTTTATTAACCTTATCAGCTACTGTTGATATTGTCACGTCGTGTGATTTATTGCAAAAACCAAAATAAAATTAAAATACATTGAAATCCAAACTCTCAAAAAAAAGAATGCATTGCGTACGCTGAAAAGTTTCGACACACAGCCGAATGCAGGCCACTGTCGAATCAGGACATCAGCATTTCGTGACGTCGTAAGTGAGCGCCACTTTTTATGTATACATTTTTCGTAATTTTAAGTTTGTAAATATTGCAAATATTACGTTACGAACAAGATTTTAAAAGGCCTTGCATGAACTCAGTTAAGCAATTCGTACGAGATCGTGGACTCCGTACACGTCGGTTCGACAATTGGCGATATACTGGTGAAAGTAATTTTTCTTATAAATATCCGTATAAAGTTTCATTACCGTTTACGTGAATAATATTGTAAAAGAATTTTATATAGTTAAATAAATAATAGAGTTACAGTGGAATAGAATTTGTTTAAACGTTCTTTACAAACAACATCCTATTTACCCAATACCAGGCTGAATCTCCTTGCTTGCAACGAAGCATCATCGCACTCAAAAGGTAAGTTTTCTTACTTAGTTACTAACAGTGATAGTGTTAGGCGCGTACTAACATTGTTTCTAGCCTTGCCACTACCCATGGCATTACGTTTCTGCCTATTCTAGTGTGGATAGACAGGACGTAACAATTGGTTCCGGTACCTAATAAAATCTAGCAAAAACTAGAAAAAACGCGCAATAATAAACAAAACACCTCCCACAACAGTCTCATACGATATTTTATAGCACGACAACCTCAAAATCGACAATAAAGTTGGCAACAAACTTCTCCTCCCTCAGCTGAAGCGAGCGTGCACAGTGGACGTTGCAGTTTAGCCGCTGACCATAGCACAGGCCCATAAGGTCTAATGCATAAGAGAGAGAGAGAGAGAGAGAGAGAGAGATAGAGAAAGAGAGAGAGAGAGAGAGAGAGAGAGAGAGAGAGAGAGAGAGAGAGAGCGGCTAAGCTGAAGTGCGAAGAGAGGAGAAGTAAGCACGCTGCGTGGAAGAAAGCTTCTACGCTCTCTCTTCAGCGTCACCTCCCCCAATCTTCATTCCAGTGTGTAATCGTCTGGAGAACAGACGTCGGATTCTTTTTCTAACTTTGAGTTTTCTTCCTTTGTGTTCATGACTAAGCATAAGTTATTTCAATCGAGTATTTGAATCTAAATTCTGAGTCTCATTTCATCTCTCTAAATTTGTGTCATTATAATCGATTATTGTCGTTCATTTGCGTGTTGTTGAAAGGGAATAAAAAAATAAAATTTGAAAGTGTAATATCAGTGTCGGTCTTTTATGTAAATCCATCCTGCCTATTCTGTCATCGTACCATTTGTTGGAGAAGCACGTTACGAGAACGAGCGAAGCTACAACAATATATATAGGAGCTGTTTGAGGGGTTCCCTAATCGAGATTGACGTCTAAAGCATTTTCCACGAGTTACCCACTTTAATAACAAGTAAGTTGTTTCACCTAAAAATTTCTAAATTTTGCTATTCTCTTTTTGGGAATGAAGAGTCCCAAGGCTCGTTCGATCGGAAGAAGGTAGAGAGTTGCGTTTCGTCCCAGGTTACCATCGCGGACTCGTCAGTAAGGCATCCGATGGTAACCCTGCCTCAGACGCGCAAGGTGTCTGTAAGGATGTTTTGTTCGGGAGATGCTATGTCTCATGTAGGAACCGAGAGGGGATCCTACCGCTTGCGAGAGACAGGCAGCGGGACACGCCATCTATGGTAAAGTGGAGCGTCGCCACATCTTTTTGACAAATTCAAACAGTTCTGGCGCGATAATCAGTCATACTGATTTCGCCCGTATGGGAGAGTTAATGAGCAACCGCAGTATACAAAATAATCTAATTGTTAGACGGTGAATTAAGTTTTACCCTAACAAAACTGGGGGTTCGTCCGGGATCTAGCTCAGTTTTTGTCGAGCAGCGGAACTGTTTGACTTTGTATCAAAAAAAATATAAAACAATGAGTATGGATGTTTGAATGATTCAAGAGAAAGTGTGAGATCTGTAGATACCCTACCGACAGGTGGCGGCACGTCCGACCACAGAGAGAAAGAGAGCGGCTCACGCTGCGAGCGAGCGCTAGTAGAGTGCCGCTTCGACCACGATCCAGACCAGTCAGGCTGGAGAGGCTTTGACCAGAATAAAAGGAATTAGTCAAGGATAGGCAGAGTGTTTCTTCCTCCTCGACCGCCTCGTCCCGACAGATCTATATAAGTGCGCGTATGCAATAAAACATTATTAGGGAGAATTCGTGAATTTATAAATAAAAAAAAAAAACAAAAAGGAATTTCAAGTACTAAGAACGCACGATCTTTGATAGAGATTTGAAACTCGAAACGCGAGCAAGCACACAAAGACGCCGTGACGTCACGCATAGCCATATATCGGGTGACACACGTAGAACTTTAAAACAATTTCACAAAATGTTATTTTAAAGTTCACAAAATTTAATTTAATGAATTCGCATCTTTTTCTTTGACACAAAAAAAGGGGCACACTAAGGTTTAAAGTACACTAGGTGAATTTAATAGTGAAATAATCTAACATAACATCTATTCACAAAATAAAATTCAATGTACGGTTTTTACAATAATTGACACTACACTCGAGTCCTTTTTTTTACATAAATATTTTTCTTTCTTTTTACATGCTTAATACACAGGCAGTTTGACAAATCCTGCTAAAATCACACAACAAAGAATTCCAATACGCGTTAAATTTTCAATAAAATTAATTCAAATTACAAAATTACTATTTCACAAAACACTTCAGCACTCCAATTTTACAAATCATAGCTCACTGAGTCGGACACAAAAAGAAACGCATGAAGGACTAGTTTTCACAAGTTTTTATACACAAGTAATAACACCAAGTTTTGTTTGCAAGCAATTTGCATCACATTTTGGTTACAAAATTTAATTTGAGAAGACGTAGTTTAAAATTTGATAGCTAGTTCACAAATTAAAAAACTGTTAAAATAATCACTTTGATACACTATATTTCAGTAAGATTGCACTCAATACACCACACAGTTTTTCGTGGACAAGAACACATTTTTCTTGATATGTGTAGGGGTGGGCCCGTTAGGACCTCGTTTGTGCTCCAAAATACCCAAAACATCCAAAAATCTAGTCAACGAGTAACACTAGTGTGCATTGGCAAGTGATCGCAAGAAGTCGAGCCAGAACCTTCACAAGGCTGGTGCGTAGAGTGTAGAACTTCGGGTTCCACAAAAGAGAAACTGGGCTCCTGCATTCAAAACAGCCAAATTTGGTGATGAGACGCCAACCGGATTCCTATAAATATTTATAAGCATTAGGTTTACGTACATTTATCTCCCAAATTATAAACAAAGTTACAATTGTCCACAAATCTAAAGTACGCCCAAGTTTACATATACAGGAGACCATTGCGCGTGCACTACTAGCATGAGTTGTGCAAAGACACAAAGAATTAATAAACAGATCATAGGAAATATTATTAAAACGAGGTGTGACTATTTTCAATTGAAAAAGTTAAAATCATTCAGTCAAAGGTGGATGCGAGGATGAGAGTCAGTTGTGTGATTTAATTTAAGCAAAGTATTTCCGGTCAAATTCACAAAAATTGATTATTTTAAACAAATTAAAGCAGAAACCAGGAGTTTAGACTTAAATACACCTTTCTTACTAGAAAACTAGTAAAAAAACAACAATAATTATTAATAAAAAGCGACAATTAACCTTGAGACGTGCCAATTTTTTATATAAAGTCAGCATACATATAATTAATCACCGGTTATAATTCACAAAAGCATCGACAACTAATTTAGAAAGAGTGTGAATATCAAAGTCATAAAATTTAAGATTATTATTGCAAATAGATTGAAATTTTTGAGTATAGAGACGCAGATTTGACTAAACAACAAAAATTTGACACAGATTTTTGCACTATCACAAGGTAATTTAACATTTTATTAATCTCTGAAAACCAGGACACAAGCAATAATTTATTTAAAAAAAAAAAAAAATTGAAGTGCTTAAATCAAAGAACAGAGAGAGAAAAGGCATCTGGTTACACAAACATACCCGTGACATCACACAAAGTCAGCATTGTTCTCCTTGATCTTGAAAATGTTTAAGAAAAGTAAAACCACTGCTGACTGCATGGAAAGCTGAAAAAGAAAGACAAACAATTTTACACAAAGCAACAGTTCTTGAGTTGCTTGAGTGAATGAAATATAAAATTGCAAAAGTAAACTTATCTGATGTTGTGAGTAACTTGCAACTACAGCACTGGGGACTATCCTGGGCCACAAGTTTTCACCTTTTCAGGAACGCGGGAATAGCACACTCACACCTTCGTTGAAATAGTACGAGATAGCACGCACGGTTTATGAATTGCAAAACTTTGTTAACAATTTATCACGAAAAACACGACACACGACACGACGCGAGGGAGACAGCTGACACAAGTAAACTTGACTAGGGAGTTTAACTCTAGCGTGAAGTTAGGCGCGAAGCGGTGCTACACCCAGTCGAGTAACAGTCGAATTTGAAGTCGTACATTGAAGCATTTCGGGAATATACACGGATAATAAATGACTAATTAAATCACTAAAAATCATTAGTGCTTAGATTTAAGGATTATTAACAATATAAAAGTACGTTTATCTGAATTTTGTTTTTTTTGACAATACGCAGAACTTTAAAACAAATTGAAACTATAATTCGTTCACAAATTTATATATAATATAAAATTGATCGTTTGCGAGAATACAAAAATTAACTTTACATTTACCATTAATTATTAATAAATTAATTTCGAAACCGGATTTTGAAAATTTAATTTTTTTTTTGCTCGCCACAAAATTAACCATTGTTTATCTTTCGTGGTTCAACAAGTCAATTAGAACATTTTAAGAATTTATTTTTGGAAATTTACCTAGCTTGAAAATCTATGCTTCACCCTTCGTTTCAAAAGGTTCACAATTTGATGACTCTTGTCAGACAGACTAACTAGGTCCGGCACGTATATGCGAAACTAACCAATCATTATTATTATTATTGATTATTATAATTATTATCAACCATTTAAATAGAATTAGGAGTCCCTATAATTTTTTTTTGTTGCCATAATGTTCCTATAATTTAGTTTAATTAACATACGGGAGACCCACATTATAATTTTTCCCCATAAGTGTCATTCGTGACAAGAAATATACAAGCAGGGCATAAGCATATTGGGCAATAAATAAGAATTTGGTTTAATGAGAGATAAGAAAAATTCAAGAATATCGTGCACAGATAGTGTTATAGATTATTAAGCAATTAAAAAAAAAAAAAGAAAATATGTACATATTTAGAAAGACAAATAATTTATTTAGAAGACAAGCGACACATTCAACATGCCTGACGAAAATAGTGCGGGTGATCAAACGGCTGCCGCGCTAGGTACTACAATGGCTAATAGTTTTGCGCTTATGAATTGCATAAGCGGCATACCAAGTTTTGATGGAAGGCACACCAAACTACATTCAGGATTTGAAGAATGCAAATGAATTGGTCACTAACGACATCAGATAACAGTTTATGCGGAATGTGCTGCAAAAGAATAACCGGACCAGCGAAAAAGAGTTTGAATAATAAAACCATAACAACAATAGATGAATTGATTGTTAAGAGACACTTTATTCAAAGGGGCAAAAAGGACACATTCACACAAAATAACCGTAACTCTTTCACGAACATGTAAATAAGTTTAATAATCAAATAAAATGGAAGGTTACATTAAAAATGAACTCGCAGCTAGCTGCCCAGAAAACCAAACGCACCGCTCGGCGGTCTAACAAAGTCTGACTCACTCGGAGTCGCTTGAAGCGACTTACCGCGAGGCCGCACGAGAGCGCTACTCTCGACTACAAACGGTTGTAGTACAGCACGAGTATGATTGCATCGTAGCGATATTTTAGATCGTCACATTCGGCCATCCTCGAGGAGTTTGGTCTCCAAACTCTAGCTAATCTTTTCTTTTGAAAAATACAAATTATAAAACGTATCGCATGACAATTTTTTTGCTTAATAATAACATAGAATAAAATAATTGCTTGTTAAACTAAATAATTACATTACATAGTCATCGAATCGTTTCGGTTTGTGCCTCTGACGACTCGCTTTTTCCAAGGGCAATGATTTTGCGCTTGTGTTTTCGTTTTGCTGATCTGAACTAAGCTTTTCTTCTCGATTGCCTGAAATTTCGATTACACTCGTTCAACAACTCGGAATATTACTATCAATATTTACATCTGTCTCATCCGGTACATCGCTAATACTTTGCTCGCCTTCACTATCGTCTTCAAACTTGTCATCGTTGTCTTTTTCGAAACCTGTCCAAATTTTTAATTGACTTACATTAACTGTTGTTTCGAATCCTCGATCTTGCGATTCATTTAAACGTTTGACTCTGTACGTATCGCTAGGACCAACACCTACAACTACAAGCGGTCTTTTACCGAAAGGCTTTTGAAGTTTGGTGGACGTACCAGTAGCTACAGTGTTTTGCTTCATATACACGATATAACCAATTTTGAAAGCTGTTTTCAAATTTCGATTCTTATCGTATCGCGCTTTATATTTAGCTTGCTCTAACAAAATACGCTCGCGGAGGAGCTCCTGAAGTTCACTAGGGGTGGTATATGTTTCGCAATTTTCGGTTAATAAACGCAAATTACCATCGTTGAATCGTGGTAAATATCCCAACAACGCTTTGTATGGTTCAACACCCGTGGCTGCGCTGACAGTACAGTTAATGTCCCGCGCGATTTTCGAGATGTTGCGATCCCAATCATTCGGTTCTTTACCGTCATTATGCATTCTCATTGCTGGAATGAGTGTCTGATTAAGTCTCTCAATTAATCCGTTTGCTTGCGGATGACGACTCGAATTAAGCGTGTGCTTTATTCCCTGTTTTACGCAGAACTCTTGAAAAACGTGAGAGGTGAAACTCGTACCTCGGTCTGAAACAATTCGCCCTGGCGGTCCGTACAAATTTACAAAATCAGTGAGATGCTTAACAGTCGTAACGGCGGTAACGTTCTTAACGGGTACAATAAACACGAACTTAGTTAGATTGTCGATTAGACCAAATACATATTTATTATTTCGCGGCGTAGAGGGGAACGGTCCTACGTGATCGACATGAACGACATGGGTCAATAGGGTCAACGTCCCGGAGCAATAGGGTGTAATTCCCCTTGACCTGGCCCTGACTTGTTCTTTGCCATTATGCACTCCAAACAATTGCGGATGTGCATGCGTACGTATCTCCTCAACCTCGGAAAATAATAATATTCTTCGATTCTTTTTGCTGTCTTTTCGATGCCAAAATGACTCCCCAAATCATAATATCTTATAACTAGCGCTTTTCGCATAGCCGCCGGTACTACATATAATTCTCGCTCTTGATTATCGCGTACAACTCTTTTATAAAGTAATCCGTCTTTCAGAACAAAACTTTCTACTCGTTGCTTTTCCAATTTATCTCTTTCAAATTCACGCTTTTTCAGTATATTAATTAATTCTAAGATCGTCGAATAGGAACGTTGAAACACGAAAATTTCGCTCTCATCGGAATCCACAGTCATCGTCATCACATCAAAACAATCTGACTGACTTTCTGCTAACGGAGCTCGTGATAGAGCGTCGACGTGTTGCATATTTTCTCCGCGCCTGTGCTTAACTTCTAGATCATATTCTGCGATCTCGCTAATCCACCTTGAGATTTGCGCGTTCTTCGTCTTCCACGCATTGAGATACACAAGACTTTGGCAATCGGTTACAACTACAAATTTCAACGCAATTAATAACGGTCTCAACCTAGCTAAAGCCCACGAAATAGCCATCAATTCCAGCTTACTCGAATGGTATTTCGCTTCAACCGTATTCGTGCATCTACTTATCGCATAGACTAACCGCAGTGGCTCATGTTCAGCATCAGCTTGCAGTAACATCGCGCCTAAACCTGCAGCTGAAGCATCTGTATGCAATTCGGTTTTCGCAGCGTTCGGGTTGTATAATTTTAACACAGGTTTCTTTACTAACGCAGATTTTATGTTTTGAAACGCTTCCTCTTGCGCCTGAGCCCATACAAAAACAACATTATTTCGCAGTAAATTGGACAGGGGCTTTGTTCTCCTAGCGAAATTAGGGACGAAACGCCTAAAAAATCCCGCTAGCCCAAGAAATCGTCGAATCGCGTGCTTATCCGTCGGACGCGGAAATTGGTCGATTGCCGCAATCTTACGCTCACCAGGTTGAAGTTCACCTTCTCCAAGCATATATCCCAAAAATTCGACGCGTCTCATTCCGAATCTACACTTTTCAATATTTAGAGTTAAACCTGCGTCTTTCAGTAACTGCAATACAATCTCGAAATTTTTCAATAAATCATCCCAGTTTTCCGCGTAAACAAATATATCGTCAAAAAAATTCAAAGCTATTCCCAATTTACGGGCTTTTCCTAATACTAACTCCATCAATTTCGCGAAATAAATCGGTGCCCATGAGAGACCAAGCATCGCCGTTTCAAACTGTCCCGTTTGTGTTTTGGTAATGAACGCGGTTAAAGGCTTAGCCCTTTCTGTGATTGGCATCTGCAGATAACCCATATATAAATCTCCGGTGATGAATATACGAGCTTTATGAAACTTTTCCAGAAAATCGTCGAAATTCGGAATGGGAAAATTCCTCTTACTCGTCAGTTTATTTACCTTCCCTTAGTGAACAACCATTCGAGGGCTACCATCTTTTTTTCGCACAACGAAGGCTGGACTGGCGTAAGGCGAATCAGTCTCTGTTATAATACCCGCGCGCTTAAAGTCTGTGACTAACGTGTCTAGGTCATCTCGATCTCGGCTACTAAGCTTGTACGGTTGTGAAGAAACTATTTCATTACTTTCGACTTCTATATCCATGGTTAACTTGTCCGTTCTACCTATCTCACTCAATTCTTTCGCAAAACATCGCCGATATTTATTTAAAAGTACAAGTAAAACCCCCTTTTGCTCTTCCGTAATGTGTTTATCCACTACAATTTCCTCCAACGTAATCGGAGCGTACCTAGGCGTCAATTCTTTCGCGACTTCTATTCCAAACAGGGATTCACCTACAGTATCTAACACATCAACAGATCTACACTCATTACTAGTATTTATCACACCTACTGGCACTTTGTACGAATCAATCTCGACATTTATAAAGTTTATTGTACCGGGTTTCAAATTGACGCATTCCAACGCATGAGCATTCGTTTTTGTCGGCCTCTTTGTTTCTCCTAAGTCTACATCTGAAAACACTAAATTACCTCCAACCTTCGAATAACTTATATCTTGAGCTTCTGTGAAAGGACGTCCTAAAATTACATCATATTTCTGCGCTGTATCAGGCACGACTCTAAAAGTTACGTCGCGCGGTTTTAAATCATCTAACCGTACCATTCCTACAACTACTCCCGGGGACTCAACAGTATTACCGCCAAAACCTCTTAAGATCGAAGGTGCATTCAACATTTTGTATCCTTCACGCAAAACAATAATCGACTTAATCGTACAAACTGAAGCTCCCATATCGATAAATGCAACAAATTTCTTATTATCAATATTAATTTCGCGCGCAAACTTTTTCACTGATGCGTCAGAATCGGATGAATCTACTAGAGCAATATCACTAGCCGTATTTGTCGTTGATTTTTCTTCGAACTGCGTCGCGTTATACGTACATCGAGAAGCTACATGTCCCGGTCGCTTACAAAGAAAGCATGTAAACACTCGCTTCGGCTTCGAACAATTTCGCGCTAAATGCCCCGACTCACCACAGTTGAAGCACTTCCCCGAATTGAACGCACGCTTGTCCTTCTCCGAATGGGCGCCGCTGTTGGTAATCGCTGCTCCTCGCTCTGCCGCTGTTGACGATGTTTCGCTGCTTGAGCCGTGGTCCCCCCTTCCACTCTGTTTGGCTTCTCCCGATGTGTTGCGACGATCTCGATGCTCTCCTAGACGTTCACGTCGGTTGCTGTGGATTTTTTCGACTCTCACCAAATCTTGCAGAATCTCGTCCGTCGACTCGTACTCGTGTCCAAGCGCGTAATGCGCCAAATCACGCGACCATAGGCCGGCAGCTATTTCGTTTCTAATCTCACTTACTTCTAAGTCTAAGAGGCGAGCTGCCATCGCCTTCAGCTTTTCGCTCCGTGACCTCTTGTACGTAAATACTCCTGTAAACGCTTCCTTGAAATCTCCGAACGTCTTGACTGTCGATGATTTTGTCAATAACCATTTCCATGCTCCTTTCTTCAACTTCGATTTTGCGATGCTCACACAAAGTGCATCATCCCAACTATACAATGTTTTTGCATTTTCCAACTAGTTGATCCAAGCTTTCGACTTTTCCGGGCCTTCATTTCCGAAGAAGTCTCTGATTATATGGTGCGCATTTGAAGCCGAGAGAATTTGGGCTTGATCCTGTCCTCCATTCAATGGCAAATTCTCGACAATACGTGATTGCAATGCCATCGTTTGGGTAAGCGACGCGATTGCCTGCGCCAAAAGGTCATTCTGAGAATCCGCTGAACCTGGCGTCGATCCTCGATGCTGCCTTTCCAACTCCTCAATCTTTTGCTTGAGCTCGAGAGTTGCTTTTTCCGCCTGTAGACGCTCTTCTTGCCGTCGAGCCTTTTGTCTCTCGATCTCTTGCAATGCTGCCTCTAAATTCTTATCAGCCATCGTTTCTCCCAAATCGAATATCAAATTGTTATCAATCACAAATTGTTCAAACTCGTCCAACCCCTTTGACATAAATCCACACTTTTACAATACACAAAACGTTCAGTCTACTGTCCACTCTCTGACACACTACCGGTGTATCCCACTTCTGAATTGTTAAGAGACACTTTATTCAAAGGGGCAAAAAGGACACATTCACACAAAATAACCGTAACTCTTTCACGAACGTGTAAATAAGTTTAATAATCAAATAAAATGGAAGGTTACATTAAAAATGAACTCGCAGCTAGCTGCCCAGAAAACCAAACGCACCGCTCGGCGGTCTAACAAAGTCTGACTCACTCGGAGTCGCTCGAAGCGACTTGCCGCGAGGCCGCACGAGAGCGCTACTCTCGACTACAAACGGTTGTAGTACGGCACGAGTATGATTGCATCGTAGCGATATTTTTGATCGTCACAAGATTAAGCATTTAAAACAGAGATTTGGTCCAGAAAGAGACTTCAGCTATTATAACACACGCATACAAACGCTGAGAATGAGACAAGGCGACACAGTTGGAGATTTTTATGACGAATTAAATGTACTATTGAGCAGCGCCAAAAACGCTCTAAAGGAAGAAAAGGGAGAAGAAAATCTTGACAAAATGATGGAGCCACTAGAAATGTTACCAGTTGACATATATATAAAAGGATTGCCAGCAAACTTTTCCGAACGAGTAGACATAATTGGACCTAAAAATCTGCAAGAAGCATACGAGGAGGCTGTACGATTGGAATCACGCATGGAAGCAAGGATCATACCAGATTCAAGGCCACGAATAACTCGAAATTATTATAATGGACACAACTCTTATAATAACGGATATGGAAATGAAGGTGGATACAATAATAGTGGAAAAGAGGGATACAGAAGCCAGAATAGGTATGACGAGCGAAATCACAGAGAACAGAACTACATAGGTTATGTAAATGAACAGGAAGACTATATGGGGTATGTAAATCAACCCGAACAAAGAGAACCTTCAAATAACTACGGAAGAAATAATTATGATCAAAACAACTACAACCGTAACGGGTATCAAAGAGGTAATGGTAATTATAACAATTATAACGAGGGGGATACCAACGGGGGTATAAGAACAGCAATCGACAAGGAAGAAGTAATTGTCCGTCATGGAACAGAAACAATGGACAAGGAAATCAAAGGCAAATCTTTAACCACGAAAACGGACGTCGCGAAGATTATCAACCCAGCGGTCCAGATAGACGAGACAGTTATAATAATTATCCAAATAATTGGAGAGGCGGCAACGGAAGAAACTATCAACGAAATGTAAACGAAAGAGAGAATTTAAACTCTCAGGGGGCTCGTCATGGAGAAAGAATGACGAACCAGGAACAAAATCAGAGCCAGAGACAACAACAGGACCCAGATCAGCACAAATACCAACAACAGATGCAGAACTACAATCAAGGCAAACAGAACCCGAATCAGAACAGCCAGAACAACTACGGAACACAGAGAGCACCGGTAATGACAATCCTAACAAAATAGCCCGAATTTCAAGAATGTGTTCAGCCAACTACACGGGACCTGGAGAGTTTAATTGGGAAAATGATGAACCAACAGCAGTGAAAATACGAGTGCCAGAAGGGACCACTAAACCATGGATGACCTTCATGATAGACAATGGAGCAACGGTAAATTTAGTAAAATTAGGGTTCATAGACGACAACATGCCGATAAACATGCAAGATGTACGATGGCTTGGAGGGATTACTGCGGAAACAGTGCCAAATCTAGGATCTGTTTACCTACTCATCAAGATTAGTCCAGTAAAATGTCACATAGTTAGAGACGACTTTCCAACACCACACGATGGATTACTAGGAAGGAATTACTTAAAGAAAGAAGAAGCTGTCATCTCTTATCACAATAACGCTCTGATGAGCGGAGATGTAATGCACCCAATGCCATTTTTGGGGCAAGAGAAGGAATGCAGAGAGCAAAGAGAAAGAGCACACAACCCCTACAAATCGAGTGACATACTACAAGTTGAGGAGAGAAATAGTAACAAAGAATTATGCAACGTGAATGCTTCAGAGAATCCAGATGTACCCATGAAAACAAGACATATTATAAAAGCCAGAACGAGACAAGTTGTCAGACTTAATTCAATACTTATATAGAGCGCTCAACAAGGCTGAAAGAAATTACTCAACTACGGAAAAAGAATGTCTCGCTGTACTAGATGCCTTGCACCAATTTAGACCATATTTATTATGCAGAAAGTTCACGCTAGTCAGCGATCATGAACCACTGAACTGGATGCACAGCAGAAAAGATCCAGGACAAAGATTAATGAGATGGATGTTCAGATTCACCGGATATGAATATACCTTTAAATATAAACCAGGCAAATTAAATAAAAATGCTGATGCGCTATCACGAAACCCGCCAGAAATGACTGAAGAAGAAATTAACAAGAACCTACCTAACATCAAAGTCATGATCATAGAAGAGAAATAAAAGAAACAAGAAAAATCATCAACAAGCACCACGATGTCATCCAAGGCAACAACGCAAGCACGAACTAGAATACAGTCAACGGGTGATATAACGAATAAACCTAGAGGAAGAAGGAGGCCGATAGGCTCCAAAATTAATAAAGAAGCACCTAAGTTGGATCACAGCGTAATAGCACAAAGAACTAGAGCAAAACGCACGCAAAAACAAAGTCCAGTAGGGCAGTACATCAAGCAGGGTGCAATACCAAAAGCACCCAAAACGGCCATATTGGGAAGAAAAAGAAAAACGGAAAAGGCAGTAGAGACGGAAGTATCAACATCTAAAGCCACTATCATAAAACAAAGAGAAATTTCCGAAAGTTCAAGTGATGCAGACTCAGACACATCAATGACAGTCAACCCATCCAGAAGATCTTGGCTATCATCCACAGCCAATGAAGACAGTGATTTGGACAAACCTCCAATACCCGATCCCAGGTACAGTGGATTGCGACAAGAAGATTCGGAGACAACAGAAGGAGAGACACAAGACGAAGAAGTGTTTTCTTCAGGAGAAAGCCAAGACAAAACCATAAGCAACATCGCCATAGAAGTGAGCGCAGTAGAAACATCCCAAAACGAACAAAATACCGAAGAAGAGTCAATAGATAACCTATCTATCAAAACAACCCTGACGAGAGAAGAAGTAGAAGAAGCAAGTAAAAAGTACGAAGAAAGCATAAAAAAAGATATGAAATGGATAGAAGTGCCAATACAACTGAATCAGACACGGAGATAGAGATGCAATTGAAAATACCCTCGCACTTCTTAGATGATGATCATGTACCAGATGAAATGCGCGAAGCAATTTACATATCAGACCCACGATTTTACACGGACGAAGAAGCGGATGTGGACGATGTACTGAGAAAGAGTGTTCAAAAATTAATAAAACGAGCACAACGAAAACTACAAGAAACATCAAACAAAGATGACACAGGGAACGAATCAGACGTTGAAAGTGTAACTGACATAATAAGACCACCACCAAGAAAAACACTCTCAGTAACGCCAACAATAAACAGCGACAGTCCTACAGCCAACAGCACGCCGGGAGGTAAAATCAGAAATCGAAAGAAATAAGAAGTGCTAAGTGAAATAGAGGCCGAAGAAGGATCAATAATAGATATAAGATTTTCAAAACCACCTGAAGTGACAATGCCTTTTCTCCTGCCCACATCACCAGACATGGAGCCACTAAACAAAGACTACGCTGCAGCAAGAAACGACCACGAATCGGAGGATGCCGTGACACACATAACCAAGGAATTCAAGAAAATTCCTCACAATATAATCACCATAAGAGAATGCCTCACGCACAAAAGAGACAACATTGTTCACTTCCTATCAGCAGACTGTGATAACACGTGGTCCGTGACTAGACTACTAGACTAGTAGAGATTGGAGCCATAGACCTAATTAAAATGAAAAGTAGAAAGCCAAAAATAGGATAAGTCCTAGTTACGCCATTCAAAAAGCACCACATATTCACAGTAATAATAAAAGACAGATATTTCAATGTAATCAAAATGGAAGATCTAAATAGGGCGCTTCAGAATTTAAAAGAAACACTTGTCAACAAAGAAACCAAAAGTTTCCGAGTGGCAAGAAAAGGGGACCTATTAGACCAATTAAAGTCACCAGCCACCTTAGAAATAATTTACAAATATTTTCACCAAAGCGGAATAAGAGTGACAATGTGTTACGGGAAAGCAGAAGTACCAGCTGAGAAATACAGAAAAGAAATAATCATCCACCTTCACGACAGCCTGTCAGGAGGATACAAGGGAATCAATCAAACTTATCAGAAAATAAGGGAAGTATATTATTGGCCAGGAATGAAGATTGATGTGCAGGACTATATTCGAAGATGCGCAAGCTGCCAAGAGCAGAAAATAGAGAGATTCAAGACAAGAGAGCCAATGATAATCACAGATACTCCAATAGAAGCATTTGACAAAGTTTCAATCGACACAGTTGGAAAGCTCAAAATGACTCCAAGAGGCAACTGTCATCTCTTGACAATGCAATGTAATTTAACAAAATATCTAATAGCCATACCAATCAAGAACCTTAATGCTACCACAATAGCTGATGCACTAGCAAAGTATCTCATTTGCCAGTTTGGAGCACCAAGAGCCATACTCTCAGACAGAGGCACCAGTTTCCTCTCCAACATAGTCGAATCGCTCCTCAAGTTGTTCAAGATTAATCATCTTACAACTTCAGGATACAGACCGCAAACAAATGGGTCGTTAGAAAGAAGCCACGTTCCACTTATAGAATTTATTAGAATATACTCCGAAAGATACGACGATTGGGACCACCTAACACCATTTGCGACATTTACGTACAACACTAGCGTGCACACAGCAACTAACTTCACCCCATTTGAACTAGTTTACAGGCGAATAGCGCGTTTCCCCTTGAGAATACCGTCTGACGAAAAATTAAAAACATATAATGTTTGCATACCGGACTTACTTGTTAGTATTAAGGTTAGAAGAAATGAAAATCTTAGCAGGCGAAACCCAAATAGCGAACAAGGTTAAAACAAAAGAAAGATATGATAAAAAGGTTAAAACATTTAAGGGCAAGGTAGGCGGATACGCGAGAATAATCAATGAAACCCGTGTAAGTAAATTCGATGCTTATAGAAATAAATCGCTGAAAATAATCGAATTTCTAGGTAGGAAAAATGTGATTTTAGAATATCCTAATGGCAAACGTATATGAAAACACATAGACAAATTAAAAGCAGTAGCAGATAAGTCCGATGATGATGATTCAGATTCCCTCAATTAATCAATGATAATATTACAGGATGAGAATTTTAAACATTTTAATAATAATACTTAATCTACTCGACGAGAGCAAATGTGAACATATATACCAGATAGAGTTCCTAAGCCCCAATCCTGGAATATATTTTGAAAAATTGAACGTGATCAGAATAAAGAGAGCAACATGGAAACTCAACATCTACATCAATGTGGAAGACTTTATGCAGTCTTTCAGAGCAAGAAGTTAGTACAAAGACATATTCCAAACCTGTAAAACAGTAATGGAAGAAAGAAAGTGCCGACATGCTTGAGCCATCGACCTACTGGAAATAAAAGAGCAAGAGTTGACAAATATCCAAGAAACAATAAAAGAAATGATAGCAACTCTAGGACATACCCAATACCCAACAGTGCAACATTCACGGAGTATCAGGGCAAGAAGACTAGTGCCACTAGGCAGAATAGGGAGTATAAGCAACAGCTTGTTTGGACTAGTGACCGACGACGAAGTAGAGAACATAAACAGAAATATAGACCAGCTTTTCGAAGACCGAAATAGTAAACCGGATAGACAGCAATTCTCACATAATCTCAACAAAATCGGAGAAACTATACAACATAACCAGCAACCATCACAAAGTGCTACAAGGATTTGAAAGAGAATTAACAAAAACAATTAAAAGCGTTCTACGAGAAAAGGAAGAAATGAATTACCAAGTCGAAATAATGACATATGTAAAACGATTGGAGTCAACGTTAGACCACGTCATCAAAAGCAATGAGAAACTACTGTCAAATTTACAATAGCTAAAAGAAGGAAAAATACACCCAGAACTCATGAAACAAGATGTGCTCCTTCAAATGAACGTTGACGTAAAAAGAGTGAGTCGAGACTTAGAATTCCCAATACCACCGGAGCACATGAGAGCAGAAGAATTAGCCAAAATATCGAACGGACGCTAGCCGTGCTGCACTTACCACTGGTAGATCGAATGCCATACCAATTATACAGGATGCGCCCAATCATTGTGCCACAAAACATGAAGAACAGGACAATGGGTCAAGCTTTCATAAAACCGTCCCATGAATACATAGCTATCAGCTACGACCACACAAGATACATTAAATTCAATCAAGAACAGAGACAAACGTGCATCACGACACACTATGCAGACATATGTCCGATCCTAGTAGTACTCAGGACACAGCCAATCAGAAACAGACTATTTTGCTTACTCCCTTGGGACGGAAATGATAGAGAAAAAGATGAGATGTTCTTTAGACAATTTGCGTAATTTGGAACCCTAGCCTATTATGAGACGGTCAGAGATAGAAAAGGATGATTAGCGTATGGATATGTACAATATTTCACAGAAGAAGAAACCAGAATTGCCAGAGAAGAAAGTGACCCGATATACAAAGCGACGTTTGCAGAACCAAGAAGACTCCCACGTATTGCACAAGGAATACCACCACAAAATTCCAGGAAAAATGCAAAAAGATGATAGAAGCAGAAATATACAACTTGCATGTTATAACTTGCAAGAAACAAGCAAAATGGTCTGAAGAACAAGACGATGAAGCCCCTCTACACAAACTACAACCATTAAAAGAGACCAGATTGGAACTAAAAGAACAAATAGCCAGACTGGAAAGCCGGAAGCAAAATAGAGAAGAAAGTTCTATGACCAGCAACCCTACAAGTGCCAGCAGAAAAGATCAGAATCAATATAAATCCGAACTACCCGAGACCCTCAAAGTAATAAACGACGATTTAAACGATAACGATATGATTATAGATTAGAAAAAGTAAGCAATGAGATAGGACCAATTAAAATGTGTGAATGAGATAATGAATGATTGACAATCATATGACTCCATATAATAATAATACTTAAATTTTTTTTTATTATTTTTCTTACCCTTACAAATTTTTGATACTCTGTTTCACAGAAATGGACCAGATAATCCAGATCGTAATTATGTCAGTCGAGCTGGATTAGAGCTCAGGACACGTCACCATTCGTTTTGGACCTCCAGGGAAATTAACGCTCGTCATGTCATTATTAAATAAGTATGGACCGAACAACACCAAGAGTTTTAAAGTCACTAACCAAGGAACCGATGATGCCACGGCTACATTGATGATCGCGTATAGGACAAGTACAAGCACGACAGAATTACTACGTGACTACGAATTAGTCAGACAGATAGACCAAGGGACAGACACTGCAGAGGCAAGTGAGCCGACAAACAGTGAAGAGACGGACCATGACTCCGATACCTCGGAAAATTCTACAGATTCAAACGCCACTGACACTGACAGCACAGACAGTTCCGGGAACTATAACGATCCTGACTCCACGAACTCACAGTTCCAGTAGTGACAACAACGACAACACTGACGACGCAAACAATGCCCTCAATGACAACAGAGACGCTCAGACATCTTACAATAACAATGACGCACCAGCATATAACAATAATGACGCCCCAAGACGAAATGATTCAGTTGACATCATTGAAGCATTAACGATCAATGAACTGAACATGACGCTACGCCGTACATACAACTCGGGAACAACACGAAATTATTCATATTAACGCCACCAGACACCACACAACAACAGTTAGAGACTGATTTTAGAATATTTGGATAAATAGTGAGCATCGAACTACTGGACGGCACCACAAAAGGAAAAGAGGCATACATAATATACAAAAACAAAGTCGACATAATAGACACAAAACTGAACGGACCTTTAAAATACACCATAAAATGGAAATGGACACCAAAGACAGACGAAACAATGATCCATTTATTATGCGGAGACCAGATACCGAAACAAAGCTTTGACGAACACGTACAAAACTGCCAGATAGATCATTTAAAAGAGAGAGTACGTAACAAAAAGACAGCATCGACGACTCAAATAGAAACGGACCAAAGACAAACAACATCAACACCACAACCGAGCACGAGTGGACTGGCCGACGTACAAACAGCAGCTCGCCTAACAACATCCAATACGATAGCACCACGATCCGTACACAGAGCACTATATTTGGACTACACGTCATCCAGCGACGAAGACCCCATGGAGAGAGAGATAGCCAGACAAAACGCCAGACGTCAGATGGAGGAGAGACAACGACGAACACAGCAACCGCGACGACAACATACTGAGACCCAAAGACCGACAAGAACCAGTACAGCAATAGAAGAAGAAATTAGGAAAGAAATTGAGAAAATAGATTTCAACAAGATATTAGACATTAGTTTTTAAGAGACGACACTGCGACTTTAGCCTTAAGGTAGATAAAAGTAATTTAAGTACGTCTTGACGTCAAATAAAAATACCAAGTCACCACTGTTGTATTGTTTTGCGTCAAAATAAAATATATTTTTATACTATCTTTCAAAAAAAAAAAAAAAAAAATGTACGACCAAGATTTTTTTTTCTTAAACTAGACCCTGACCCAAAAATTTATAATAATACACACATTAGACAATAAGCAATAACAAAATGAAATATTTAAGCCATACTAACAAAATGAGATATACAGTTAGCAAATAAGTCATAACAACAAATAATCCATATAAAAATACTAGTAGTAGGTTATAGAGAAATTAAACGATACGCATTACTAACAGTAGCACATAAGTTAAAGTCACAATAAGTTTAGATTATACGAGACCATCCTTGACAAATTGTGTGAACGCGAAGCAGAGCCATAACCAAGCTTACAAGGTAAGAAAAGTAAAAAAAAAAAAAATAAAGCGATCCACCCAAACCCATATCATTATCCCGAAACAAACTAAAGGTTGACAAGCCTAATAAAAAAAGAGAAAGAAATCTTACCAATTACTCACCAATAGCTTTCTAAATTTTTTTCTTGAAGAAAGCCTACCTAACCCATGTATAAACTTGAATGTTCTGAACATTCAAAGAAAAAGCAACGTCATTGCAGATACAAAAAAAAAAAAAAACTAAAAAGCTTGATCCTATCCAAAATTCACAAATTTCCAGATAGCACCTTACACCATTTCGACGGCTGTCTGGAAGATCACCGTATCTCAGCCGCGGCTTCGAGAACGCCGTATCCCGACGGTGGCTTCGGGATCACCGTATCTCAGCCGAGGCTTCGGAAACGCCGTATCTGAGCCACAGCTTCGGAAACGCCGTATCTCGGACGCGATTTTTTTTCCTCAAATTTTGTAGTGGCAGCACTGCGCAAATTTTAAATATGACGTAAAAATTTTTAAAATTTGCGTCAAAAATTCTGAAAAAAATCAGAATTACTTATTTGATTTATTATTTGACATTAACTACACTGTAAGTATAGATAATGTAGAAATTCGAGTAGAAAAACAGCAGAGGTTTTTGTTTCATTTTACCAAACACGTAAAATTTATGGAAGAATAATATTGACTTAAAATGTTTAGCGAGGTGGAAATAAGTAAAAAATACGAGTACAACGAAGAGTTTTAATTTTTTTCTGTTGAATTAGTAAAATATTAAATTTATATTATCTAGGGGCGCGATAGGGCCGCTTTGGCAAGAAAAAGTACAAAGTACAATTTGTCTACGGCGTGACCCTATATACTTTGAAATTGGGGTTTCCTCTGATCCGATCCGGTCGTGGAAGGAATCAGGTTTTCCTAAAGAAATCTTGGATATTATTGACAAAGTTGGTTATAAAGATCTCACGCCTATTCAACGACAGGCCATTCCAATCGGTTTACAAAATGCTTAAATTAAATCACACAACTGACTCTCATCCTCGCATCCACCTTTGACTGAATGATTTTAACTTTTTCAATTGAAAATAGTCACACCTCGTTTAAATAATATTTCCTATGATCTGTTTATTAATTCTTTGTGACTTTGCACAAACTTATGCTAGTAGTGCACGC